>CM034537.1:21233912-21251412 GCA_020002185.1 Paraescarpia echinospica | reverse complement strand
ATATAATATGTTAATCGTAAGCCGATATATACGATATTAAGGTGATTGTCTTGATTACTGCCATAATCACCGATTTGCGTCATAACAATGGATAAACTGATCTAGAGCCAAGAGGCGTGTGCAGTCCAACTCACCATCGCACGATTTCTTGTCTTCGCTCAGCATTTCCCCCCCTTTACACGCCACACACTGCAACGGCTCATTGGTGCACGAGTTACAGTAATTCATCTTACACGACACTGGAAAGGTTAAAAACGTGTAAGGCTTACAGTGATCAATGAACCATCTCACACGACACTGGAAACATTACCAACAAGTTAGGGTTAAAGTGATCTATCTCACACGACACTGGAAACATCACCAACGAATTAGGCTTAAAGTAATCCATCTCACACGACACTGGAAACATTACCAACGAATTAGGCTTAAAGTGATCTATCTCACACGACACTGGAAACATTACCAACGAATTAGGCTTACAGTGATCTATCTCACACGACACTGGAAACATTACCAACGAGTTAGGTTTACAGTGATCTATCTCACACGACACTGGAAACATTACCAACGAATTAAGCATACGGTGATCATTGATCCATCTCGCACGACGCTGGAAACGTTACAAACGAGTTAGGATTACGGTGATCCATCTCGCACAACACTGGAAACATTATCAACTTAATTTCACACACAAAACATGATGTAGCTGGCATGATATTGCTCGATGACGATCAAAATACAAGATGAAGACTTGATGATGGAATGCAATTAGGCTGATAGAATAGAAACTCTAATAATGTTTCTCCTGATGCTCTCTAATATCATATATTAATCGTTTTATACACCCAACATTGCATATTTCCCTTTATCGATTACAAACTCAACATGTCAAGCATTAATCAATATTGAGGCTTGAACATATGCGACGTGAAATGATGCCCAATAATAATTATCAACAAAATATAGTCTGATATATGCTTTAAAACGACCTGGTCTATTCCGTTACCCGAAATTAACCTCTTAAGTCAGGGATGGTAATACAATGAACGGGAAATTCGCTTAATCAGTTGTACAACGTCCCACCTGCGGTCTTAATAGCAGGAATCCACAAACTTCAAAAGGCAATCCCACGAATTTGCGGTTAGCCTCGCTTGCCTCAACAATAATTATTGCAGGTGTTTACTGTTTGAACGGTTTGTGGACGCAATATTTAAACTGTGAACAATGCATCGGCCTTGTGAAAAGTAATTTTGAACGGAGTAGCCGATATGTTCATTATATATTATATTTATTCTAGTATTCAGAACATTGTATTAATAAATGAAGAAAAGACAAGGTCGGATTGAATGGATACCCACCAGCATCGCTGGGTCTGACGACCAGTGTTGTCACTGTCATAGCCGTCAGGAGGAGTATCGTTGCTATCTTCATGACGTCAGTTTACTGAAAATCAAACCATAACAACCAATTGATATACTGCTGAAAAAATAGTTGGGCATTTATGGACAGGCGAGGAGAGAATAAGATAGAACAAGGAATAACAAGAGAAAGAGACACACCGAGAGAACGAATGAGCGAGAAAGCGAGAGACGGAGAGAGAAAGAGCGAGTACGCGAGAGAGCGGGAGAAAAGGGGAGAAGGAGAGAGAGTGTGTGTGTGTGAGAGAGAGAGAGAGAGAGAGAGAGAGAGAGAGAGAAAGAGAGAGAGAGAGAGAGAGAGAGAGAGAGAGAGAGAGAGAGAGAGAGAGAGAGAGAGAGAGAGATCGTTACATAAAAACCTTTGTAGACTCTTACCTGCTGAGACTGAGAATACGCAAGTCGGGTCACCTCTTCTACGTCGTCGCGTCTCCCTCCGCCTCTCGTTCCTACGTGGTCAATCCTCCGTCTTATATCCTCAACTGTTCCCACAGGACACACCCATCGCAACGGCGCAGAAAACATTACGAACAAAAGTTACCAGGACAGCACGTCAGAGGAGCGAACAACTATCATACTGTAAACATGTTTTCTTCCGTTGCTGGCCGTAACCAAAACAGATGTGAGGACACATGCTCTGATTGTGTTCCGTCCGTCTTCAATGCTAAAAACCTATGACGTATCAGTCACACGTGGTATTTTTACTGCTGGAACTACTGTGATATAAATCGGAATAATATGGTTTTTTTTTCTATAACATTACCCCGCCAAACACGGCAGCGTTATTTGTGAGAACAACAAAAGCCATGAAAAGTAGCGTGGTTGTTTGATTACTGTGAAACCGATTCGTCGTGTACATGGATTCTATCACGGAGTTTGTTTTCGGGAATGAGAGCGGCCCTAAAACAAGTCCAAATAGAGAGTAACTTCAAAATAGGAGTGGCGATTAAAACAAGTAAAAAACTGAAGACATACAATATTGAAACGGAGTAGAAAAGAGCACAAAATAAGTTGTTCCTGAACGAAGTTATGCCGAAATACTTCAAATTGCATATTTTATGAAAAACGTGTGCCTGGTATATGGTATTGATGACGGTGATTTATAGTGTATGGGGCATGCTGATTCACTGGAAATTTGCATTTAAAAGTGGACAATCTCAGAAATCAACTGCCCTACAAGAAACTGGTGGCAGTTTCATTGGAAATCTGATGAAGTCATCTGAGCGCTTGCTCAGCGAGTATAACATACGTCATGCCCTTGAGGTGACAAATGTTTGTACACATTGGCATATTTAAGGTGTATGGCCCCATTTGGGTCAGGGTTATTATGGCAATGGTCTACCATAGATAATCACAATTTAACACCTTTCCTCAGATACACCGCTATTCAGACCTTCTACAGTAAAGACAAACAGGACAATCGACGTATGTTTTTTATAACTCAGGAAAACACAGGACAAATCTTTGGGAAAATGTGTTTACTGAATAAAGACCTTATGTCGTATTATAAGAATGCTTATGCACGCTCTACAACAATACGACACAGCAGGTCCGTGGCTACACTGGGGCACACGGAATGCCTTGCACCGCGTAGTACGGTGTGTTTTCCAGGCGTTACCATCGGAATCGGTTGATGTGAAAGCAGCGGAATCGGAATCGGAATTGCTTTGAATGGAATCGGAATTGCATACTGGAATCTTAGGTAGCTGCTTTTCTATTTTGGTGCTTCAAAAGTACAGTGACAATACGTATATATTATAAATAACGTTATACACGGAGAAAAACTAGGACATTTTCCATATTGCCATGTGATTTGTAAATCGCAATTGTTCTTGCCAAAATAACAAGTACATTTAAGCACATTAAAGAAATGCTGGCATTATAATTTATAATTAATCACCTCTTTACTGGGTCTTTGGTTGTACTTTAGGCAAAGGCAAGTTGTTAAATTTGCATTCTTATTTAACTACCACTTTCCCTTTTTCAAGAAAATGTATGTGGAACATAAACGATATCTACTTATTTGATAATACTTGCTACCATATATGTCACTTTGCCATTTGATATGTTATTCGATAAATTGTGCTTTTGCAAAATTACCGATTGCCATCTCCAGCCAGTGGAATAATAAACGTGTGGCCCGCGGATATAACGTTTTATCTTTTGTGGCATTGTATCTTAAGTCAGTTGGAATCAGATGGAATTGCCTTTTATATATATATATATATATATATATATATGTACATATATATATGTATATATATATGTGTGTGTGTGTATATATATTCCTATTCCGATTCCAACTAAAAAAAATATTCCGATTCCACCCACACTATGGCTATTCCTTCCGATATACAGTAAACCTGCCGTGTAATTTTTATTACGTTTGATTAATAATATTACCATTTTATTTAGGTATGAAAACGATAGCTTTGGGGGCAGTCTGGCCGTGTCCTCCGAGATGTCGAAGGCCACTCGCCTTCTTCTATCTTTAATCCCTTCCTTAGACCATCTAGACCAAATATAGTTTCTTAAAGTTATTGACTTATCACATTAATGTTTACCGTTGCTGGTGCACCACTATCCAGAGGGCATCACAGTGGCAGCGGAAACTGAAAAGTTTGTAATGGCGACAACTGCTGTGCTTGGTTTGTAATGGCGACAACCGCTGTGCTTGGTTTGTAATGGCGACAACCGCTGTGCTTGGTTTGTAATGGTGACAACTGCTGTGCTTGGTTTGTAATGGTGACAACTGCTGTGCTTGGTTTGTAATGGCGACAACTGCTGTGCTTGGTTTGTAATGGCGACAACCGCTGTGCTTGGTTTGTAATGGCGACAACCGCTGTGCTTGGTTTGTAATGGTGACAACCGCTGTGCTTGGTTTGTAATGGTGACAACTGCTGTGCTTGGTTTGTAATGGTGACAACTGCTGTGCTTGGTTTGTAATGGCGACAACTGCTGTGCTTGGTTTGTAATGGCGACAACCGCTGCGTTTGGTTTGTAATGGCGACAACTGCTGTGCTTCGTTTGTAATGGCGACAACCGCTGTGCTTGGTTTGTAATGGCGACAACTGCTGTGCTTGGTTTGTAATGGCGACAACTGCTGTGCTTGGTTTGTAATGGCGACAATTGCTGTGCTTGGTTTGTTGCTCCACGAATGGGAACAAACTGATATTTTATTAACAATGCTACTACACGGATGCGAATACAAGTCACTATAAAACAAATCATCCCCGAGAACACGCTCTGTGTGACGCTTGAGGTCTAGCGCGCCACCTATCGATCATTTGCAAGCCCAAGCGTATATATCAAATACATTATGTATTACCGTTGTAGTGGGCTCGTTCAGCCATTGTGATGTCGATTTTTTAATCTTCAATTTCATTACCATGCAGACCGTGTTTTGTGATAGCGTATTAACATTTGTAATTTATTTTTTACAGCTGACATTAGCAAGTCGGTTATAAGGATCGACAGATCAACAGATTATCGTCCCCTGGGGCGACCCTGCATTATTGCATACTCGCACAAAGGCGTTGGTAGCTTTTTTTAAAGGAGTCACTCGTCTTTCACTTGTAGCATATCGTCTAGATAAGACTAGATTGCCGAATACAATCAATACATGAACTGCTCATTTAATGCCATGCTATTACTCACGTTACCAACGACAGCCAACATAAAACAGTAATTTATTTTGACTTAATTTACACGATTTGTGTTAATCATTATATTTGGCTGAATTCTACAGAAAGAGCAGGCGACTGAACACAACTGATCTTTAAATGACGTTCCACATTAAAATGTTTCGCATGAAATTGTTCTAAATAATAACTGTTTGTCTTGACAAACAGAAAACAAATAACACAGATACGCATCTGTTGCTATTTAATTCAAATACATTGGGACTTCATAATGCATTTTCTGCGAAATGATTAGTTTGATCGGCTGGGTGAAGGCGAAGGCCAACTGTACTTGGAGTGTTAATCCAAAACGTACCTTCAGCTACCTAAGTTGTCGTTGTTCTCCTATTTGTCCCGGTAGTCCGGAGTAAAGCTGGCCTCGATACTCGTCCTCGGTTCCAGATTGGCTTCCCCTTCCGCCCTACTCCCGTATCAATGCCGTCTCCACCACCCGTCTCTTCCCGCCCCTCGCTTATTAACCATTCTTTCCCGGCCCTTTTAACTCATTCCTCTGTTTTCCCCTTCCTTCTGCTACTCTCAACATTCTTCCTCATTTCCGACATTCTTCATTTGTCTACCCTTTCCCCTCCTCCCTGCGATTCTTCTCATCCTGCTATGATTGGCTTTCTCCTGTTGTTTTCCGGTCACATTTTCTGGGGTGACGCATGAACCAAATATTTGTCCTATGAAATTACGCGGCTGCTGATGGCGTGGGGGTGTATGCCCCCCTTTTGCTAAAACAAACGTTATGCTAAAACGTTGAAGCTACGGTATTTTACTGATTCACAAGGACCGTGTCCATTGTTTTGTAGTCAAAGGAAAGGGCTGCAGTTGTAGGATTTTGATGAGCGTCGGGGGTGCAGTTGTAGGATTTTGATGAGCCCCGGGGGTGCAGTTGGAGGTTTTTGGTTAATCAGAGAGTGGGTGGCATAATGTGGATACGGCCGATGCAGTCTGTGTGGCCTGAGAGATTACATTCTTCACAAACGGTGCCCTTGTCTTAGTTTCTAACAGATTGAAGTAAAGTTCCACATGGAAGAATATGATAATTATCATAAACAACACCATATCCGTAGCGCGGTTGGTTGTGTGTGTGTGTGTGTGTGCGCGCGCGCGCGCGTGCGTGCGTGCGAACGAGCGTGTGCGTTTTTCGACCTGCGATTAACGGCTCCCCAAAAACCATTCAACTGCACCCCCTTGAGACCTCCAACTGTACTCCCAATTGAAACATCCAACTGCGCTCCAATTGCACGCCACCTTACGCTCCCAAAACATCACACCGCGGCCCACGTGCCACGTGGCCTGTTCTAGTGGACCTCCGTCAAGCAAAACTGTTTTGTCTCAGCGATAGGCGGGGTGCGTACACATCCATCGCATCCCCAGTCTACGGGCCTGAATAACGTGTGTTGACCTTTTGTCATTGTCTTCTGGGGTAGGGTAGGCAATAGGCATACTGTGGTAACCTGTCTGACACAGTTTCGCTTAAGTCACAGCAGTTGATTTTATTCAAACGTTTCGACCACCCTGTGCAAGACGGACGGTCTGGTCGACACAGTCACCATTCTTTCATAGAATAAGCGACGAGATATAATACTGGCGTTGTCAATATCATTCCGTTGTAAACAACATCGCGGCGGACCCCCCAAGACAGGTTATAATTGAATGCTGTAAAAACATTTACGACTTCTGCTTTTTTTAGACACGTCGCTTGTTCGACATATTGCAACACGTGGTGACACCTGATAATAAATCGATGTTATCAACCAGACATAATGAGTTCCTATAGTAAACAATGATCTGCTTACGTAACAAATATTTTTACTGGAATTACGAATAACTTACGAAATACCTGCTAGCTCAAATAAAGACATACATCAAATATATAATAGACTGTTTTGCATATTATAATGATATCATTTATAAATGACTGCGGTACGTCTATAAACACAAAAAGCAACGACATATCATAGCACACTACATATAAATAATGCATTAGTTTATATAATTAAACCATCGCTCATGTTATATCTTATAACGAAAACATAACTACATCCTCGGCGCCCAATATTCAACAGTGATTATGTTAGGAACATAGTAGACAAAATAAATGTTCTAAAACACGAACATTATATATATGACATGCATGCATGCATGCATAATATATACATACATACATACGTACGTACGCACGTGCGCACGTACGTACGCACATACACACAAACACACCCATTAACGTACTCATGCACGCACTCATGCACTCACCCACGCACTCAAGCACGCACGCACGCACGCACGCACGCACACACACACACACACGCACACCAGCGTTCGATCTTTACCTAAAAAAGCGTGCTGTTCAGCCGGACGAGCAACTTCAACAAGTTACTGGTCCGGCTGCAAAGTTACTGGTCCGGATTTTACCAAATTACACTAAATTTAAATAAAAAATAACTGCATGATAATATGGAATAAATGAACAGTTGAATAGCGTACTGATAATAATGCATCTTTTCACGTGTTCCTATATCACAGTAAATTTACCTCGTTTCTTTTGATACTTCTTGACCGCTTTCAGTGGATTTAATCAGATTGACTACCGCTAGATGGCGACCTGGTAGTTATTCTGTACTGTCTCTGGTATGGGCTGGGCGGAAGGGCAACAGCAAACGGTACGAGGTACAGTCGTCTCAGCACATAGTACGGAAGAAATCCCAGGGGTAATGTGGTCAACTATCACCCCTAGCTGGCGATGATGATCCAGTCCGACATCCTATCCAGGGACTTGGCACCTTCTCTGTCTGCTGTAATTGTTAGTCAAGTGATTTGTGATGACTTTTTGTTTGTCATTATTCGATGTTTTTGCTGCATCTGCTGTAGGGTATAACTTGCCGATGTAGTCTGCGGCTTCTTTCTGTTCTTTGATGATGGACCCTACGGTACGTTTCTCCAATGCGTAAATGATATTGACGTTCTTGCAATGCACTTCTTCGCACACTTCACTGATAATCTCGTGATGGCGCTGTATTCACCTGGTATTTCTTCACGATCCGTGATGTTGCATCGGGTAATGTTTTGACATATGGACGTTTTTGCCCTTTTCTGGTTGTTCTCCCGCCTTCTATGTGGTGTCGACGCGTCCTTCTTTTGTGTTGAATTGATGACATGGTCCATTGTGCGTACCTGCATCGTGTTAGCGCAGTCTTGGTGTGTGTTCGTTCTTTTTGTTTGCCTTAGCCTTTGTTACAAATGTTTCACATCTGTAACTCCTTGGTCTCATCTACATAACGTTTCCATGTTCTAGGTCTGTAGTTGACTGGGACTGTAGCAATGGCTTCTTACTCTAGATATTCCATGGATACGTTGCTAATAGTAGAAAAAACCAGTGATAGCACTGTGCAGACAGACTACCGCTTCGCCGTCTAGCGGTAGTAGTCAGTCTAGTGAAAGCCGCTGTAAGCGGACGAAACGTAACAACGTGGTTAGAAAGGTAGGGTCTATTATTATTATTACCTATTATTATAAACTTCGGCTACATAATACAAACTAAATCAGAAAGTCGATTTGTTCATTATCGTAGGCTGCGCGATCGGATCTAAAATCGTAAATGTTCTCTACTGCGCGTGTGCATACATGGAATTGTGGGAGAAATGTCCTGTGTTGGTGTGCAGCCTGTGCTAGACTTTATATCTATCTCACTATAGACAGTACAACAGTTCTTGCAAGTTTAGCTACACTGAATTTCGCGCTGCACATATATGGTCGGCATTTCATCCGAGATGCTTTGCGCAGAGCCGAAATTAACCGATCTCACAACAGATCTTTACAAATAAACAAATTAATCGAATCGGCGTTACGTTTCCGTAAATAACGTTTTTGGACCGGAAGCGATGCTCTGGTGCTCTGTGACGTCATCTGGGCGGGTACTCCGCACGAGGCGTTGGCCGACAGGTCGACGATGTCAGTCGCCGATTGCCCTTCTTCGACACCCTGGTGTCGTCTGCCCTCGCTGCCCGACGTGAGGCAGCCGCTCGCCATGATGCGATCCAGGAAGGAACAAAAACAAAATGAGTGGCTATGGCGCTGACCCGTCCGGGCAAACTGGTAGGCGAGGATCGAACATCGTCAACTACACAGAACAGGTTGCCCTGCACGCCGTCAATAAATACTTGGACAAACGCAAAGAGGAAGCGGAACGAGAACATGGGTGGGTACACACGGCTACGGACTCTATTACAGGGTTCGCCACATTTTTCGTATGTCCTATACTATAGCACAAGACACAACCCCCAACATCATTATCGAATGGTCGTGTCTAAATGCAACAAAACCTCTAATAGCATTCTGGAATAGCCGTTTCTCTAACCCATGCAACAAAGCCTACAATGGTGTACGTAGTTTCCAGAATCTCTGGTGTTGATTAACCGTACTACACAGCCTACGTTACACACAGTCACAGCCAGGTTATCTTAAAAACAACACATCCATAGTAAATGTTGTTAAATAGTCATTACAAGTGTAGTTTCTTGTTACATAGATAATGACAATCGCATTAACATAACAATTTGTTTTGCAGTCGCGAATTGCGGCAAATTAAACGTCATCTACACGAATTGAATCAGAGAAAGTTGATCATCAGCGTCGACTACACAATCGACAACGCAGTTCAGCGCGTCTCACAGAGCATCCAACAGTACCAGGCGAGACCGGAGTAATATTTATGTGACAACATTACGAATACCAGTTACATTAGACCAGCTGCATTATCACGATAACAATTGTATTTTAATACAACAAATCGTTTATTGACACATGACGTAGACGTGTTATCGGTTTAATTCTGAGTTCTGAGTAGCTGCACGCAACAATGGTTACCTGTATTGATTGCAATACACAGTAATGACATCGTATCTCCTGTACATTTGCAACACAACAAAGCAACCACAACTGCCAGTGATGATGCGCTACACATAATAATAATAACATTCGTCTTTGATGCGCCAACTCTAAGTTCAGATACAAATCACTGCGCTCAAAAATTAAAAGTCAAATTAAACAAGCTCACCTTGCTGGCCTTATCCCTATCAACAAAGGCTCGGCCTAGTCCTCCTCCTCCGCTCCACTCCTCCGATCCCGCGATGCATCCTCATCTCTGTGGTGGCAACTTTCCTCTTGTTGTTGGTCTTCATTGCCCAACATTCACTCCCATACGTTGGGTTGAGTCTTAAGGGTATCTTCTTATCGTACAGGACCCCGTTCAGTTTCCGCCAGCTCGACCACGCGGATTGCACGCGTAGGTCCACGTCTCTGTCGATTGTTCCATCTTTATCTATTACTGATCCCAGGTGCTTGAAATGGTCTACATTCCTCGGGGCTTCTCCGTTCAGTTGTATATGTTCGGCGGTTTCCCTTGTTGTCAGATATTCTGTTTTGGCCTCGTTAATCTTCAGCCCATTGTCCATCAAAACATTGTTCCACCGTCTGTCTTGGGCACCCACCACTGTCGTGTCGTTGATTACCAGGTCGTCTGCATAGAGTAATTCCCATGGTGGCTTAGAGCACACTTCCTAAGATATCATGTCAACCAGCATGATGAATGGGAACTGGCTAAGCGCTGAACCTTGGTGGAGGCCAATGCCGACTTCGAATTTTTCGCTGGTCCCTCGCTTTGGTTTTACACACGTGGTAGCGCCTTGGTACATGTCTTGCACTATTCTTATGTAACCTTCTGGGATGTTCCGCTTCCTCATGCATCTCCATAGTACTTCGCGAGGTATGGTGTCGTACGCCTTTTCAAGATCGACGAACACCATGTCTAGAGGCTTATTGCTCTCTCTGTATTTCTCGCATAGGGTCCTGATGACAAATATGGCATCCGCGGTTCCAACGCCAGGCCTAAGACCAATCTGACCATCCGAAATGCCCACAATGTCTCTGAGCATTTGATCGATGATACGTTCCCAGAGTTTCATGATATGGCTAAGCAGCTTGATTCCTCTGTAGTTACAACAGTTCAAGTGATCTCCCTTGTCTTTGTAGACAGGCGTGAGGATGCTCTCTCTCTCCAAACACCAGGCATCCTGCCGCTTTGTATGACACTGTTGAAGATTTTGGTCAGTTGAGACACGAAAGTGCCTCAATAGGTATTCCGTCTGGTCCACAGTTTTTACCGTTCTTCATTTTTATCAGCTGTCTGTCTACCTCTTCATATGTTACTTCACACAACGGACCTTGGGTCCGTGGTTTGTCTCTGTGGTCAATATATGGTCTTGAATCGTTGAGCAGATCCCTGAAATACTCCGCCCATCTCTTGATATGTTCCTCTGGTTTCATAAGTACGGCACCGTCTTTTGCTTTAACGAAGTAACCCTAGTAGTTATCTTTGGTCGACTGGTCTCTAGATCTCGCCAGTCTATTGCTTGCTTTTTTCCCTTCTCAGGTCACCAGTCTCTCATGCAGGTCTTGTACAGCCTTCGCTCCTTCCACTGCTACTGTAGTCTTCGCTGCTTTCTTCGCTTGTTTGTACTCAGCGTGATCTTCTTGCGTTTTCGTTTGTTGCCACTTTTTTAATGTTATCTTTTTCTTGTATGTTGCTTCCTGGACTGATTGGTTCCACCACTAGGTTTCCCGTTTTTGTATAGATTTGCCGCCCCTCGTGACCCCACGGTGACGTCTGTCCTTCTCTTTCATTGTATTACAAAGGGTTGTCCAATCATACTCTTCGTCATCCTCCCTGTTGTTGCTGACATCCTTGGCATAATCGTCAGCTACCGTTTGATCCTTAAGTCTCCACCACCTGATCCTGACTTCATTCTCTCGTCGATAGCAACTCACCTTCTTCGGTCTTATCCTCAGGTCCATCACGACCAATCTATGTTGGGATACCACTGCTTCGCCCGGTATTGTTTTACATTTCATGGTGTCCTTCAGATGTCTTCGATTGGTCAAGATGTAGTCGATTTGTGTCCCTGTTGCCGCTCTTAAATGTGATCAGCTGGCTTTGTGTCTTCGTGATCCATGTATTCGCGATCACCAGATCGTAAGTGTCAGCAAACTCCACTACTCTGTCTCCTTCTTCGTTTCTGTCACCGAAACCTCTGTTACCGTGTGAGTTTGTATCTCTTCCATTCATTCCAACGTGTCCATTTAGGTCGCCTCCAATAATCACCGACTCAACTTGCCGGGTGGTTCTCTCCAGTTGTTCATAAAATTGGTCCTTTTCCGACTCAGGCCGTCCTTGTTGCGGTGCGTAAGTCGATGTGATCGTTGTGACCTCTTCCGTGTATGGGCATATCCTGTCATTTATCCAACTGATCTCCAGTACGTCCTTCGTTCGATCCTTTCTCAGGAGTATTCCAACACCATTTCTATTACTGTTTTCCCCATGGTAGAAAAGTTTTTAGCCATGGCCCATGCTCTTCGCCTTTGACCCTTTCCATTTCACCTAAAAAGTGAAATTAAACATAATTAAAAAAAATCACATAAACGTCCTCCAAGACAATGGTCATGTGAAACAGGGTAAACATTACCATGTCCACGCTGAAATATGTAAGCCAGTCCTTACGTAGCGTGTAATAGTAACATCAAACATCCCTTGTGCACGACATACTACTCAGTAATCACACCAGACGCGTCTTTCGCTCTACATAATGTAGATATCACATATCACATAGTAATATAGGTTGAAATCGAATCTGACGGAAAACGTGTGAAAGACTTAAATTCGGGTCTCCTATGTCGTGAACGAACCACAAAAATAAGTCAATTATATAGTTAAATAGGTCATTGCGCATGCTCAATGATGTCTTTTTCATGAGGCTATATCTACTGTGCAGTTCGCGCGTGTAGTTTCTACTCTGCAGTCCGTGCGTGTACTTTCTATTCTGCAGTCCGCGCTTCTGTTTTCTACTCTGAGGTCCCTGCTTACTCGGCACACCCACGTGACCTCTCGGCACGCTAACATGAGTTTCATATTCCTGTATAAGCGCGAAGCTCTGCCAGTCGGACACATTTCTGCAAGATGTTCAATCGTGCGATCATGACTAGCGATAACGTCCGACGAGGCTGGACTTTCGCCGACGCGGCCAGATGGCCGCAGCCCGTCATCGATAGCGTGTCGGGGTTGGTCCGCATCACCTACGGGGATGCGTTTCCCCCACTACCGGCGGCAGCACCACAGGCGCCAGCATCACCATCACCTCGGCGTCAGAAATACTGCCAGCCTCGGCTCCAGCGCATCCGCCGTCCCAGGTGGTAAGTGTTCATTAATAGTAATATTATTTCCATTTCACTATTTTTTGCATGTGTAATTATCTGGCATTAAGACACTTATGAAAACACAACGTCTAATAACAATCCTTCGTACGTTTAGAAAGTCGCCCATCGGACTCCGCCGGCACAACCTCTCGTGAGGGGTGTAGGGGGGTCCTGGATCACAATTCACAGTGAAAATATTTGGGTTTTCACATTTCACACTGACAAATACCATTTCTTGTTTCACGAAGAGATCGAAATTTGTAGTCACCTGTCGTCAATTACACGAAGAAAGTCATACCTCAGTAGTATAGAGGACATGTACGGTCTCAAAACCCTACTTATAAAAAACTTTTTAATGACCACTAAACGTTTTCGGGAACCTACTTATAAAAAAAGATCAAAGGCTTTTTTGACACTAATCGTTTTCGGGAACCTACTTATAAAAAACGTGATTGATTACCCTGGTAATTTGATACTAATTGGACACCTACTTATAAAAAACGTGATTGATTACCACCTCTAAGTACATTTGAGCTGCCACCTAGCGGTGAGTGTAGATATCATATTGTTTGTCCCCTAGCGACCGACGTCGTACCTAGGGCGTGCTGACGTAAGCACTATATGACGCAACAATATAACCACGATAAAACACTGCTGCTTCTGGAGTGGACTATGGCCCCGGCATGACAGCATTGCTGCCACCTAGCGGTGAGTGTATAGATCAGTTTGTTTGTCCCCTAGCGACCAACGCCGTACCTAGTGCGTGCTGACCTAAGCAGATTGTCCCTAGCGATCAACATCGTACCTAGTGCGTGCTGACCTAAGCAGATTGTCCCCTAGCGATCAACGTCGTACCTGCTGAGTAGAATGTACACAAGCACGGATTAGCGCGTGCTGACCTAAGCAGATTGTCCCCTAGCATGAAACCACTGCATAAGCTGAGTAGAATGTACACAAGCACGGACCGCAGAGTAGACCTACCGCAGAGTAGACCTCTCAAAGTAGCCTGATTGTGCGGCTATATAGCGGCGAGGACAGTGTGCTGACCTAAGCAGATTGTCCCCTAGCGATCAACGTTAGTGCGTGCTGACCTAAGCACTATATGACGCGGTTATATAACCGCAATAAAACACCTAGCGGTGAGGACAGTTACCTAGCGCGTGCTGACCTAAGCAGATTGTCAAGCGTGTGCTGACCTAAGCACTATATGACGCAACTATATAACCACGATAAAACCACTGTGTGCAGATTCCCTCCGTCAGCCCTATGTGGATGTCCCACTGTACCCTATGTTGACAGCAGCGATAAGCGCTGCGGCTGCTGGAGTGGACTATGACCCCTGCATGACAGCATAGCTGGCTAACGCTGTGCGTTCTAGTGCTCTGATTAAAACGAAACCAATGCGTTTAAATAAATAAATACATCTAGTCGTGGGATTACAACGAAACCAAATGCATAAATACACTAACGTTCAGTTGGTGATACTGTTCGTAGGGTGTTTATGCAGTGGATACAGACGCGTGGAAACGTGAGTAGTAGAGAGAGTATTTATTATAGACTGCTGTGTGCATTGTATATTCATCACGGTGACACTTATTCCAGCGTTCGTCGTCGAATTGGGCTTTGTCGCTGCTGCTGTTGACAGGGCGGTTGTAGGCAGTCGGATCTCTCTATGAAAATAAACCACAATACATGTAGGTGTGTTTAAACAAAGGGCGCCAAAATAAAATGAGAACTATGCATGCATAAAAGCAGGCTTACTGAAATAAACCACAATACATGTACGCGTGTTTAAACAAGGGGTGCCAAAATAAAATGAGAACCATGCATACATGCACGCATGCATGCATGGCGAGGGCGGTCACTCCGTGATGTTGGGGCGACCGTGCATACTGGCTTTGTTGCTGCTGTTGACAGGGCGGCCGTACGTGTAGGCAGTTGGATCTCTCTATGAAATAAACCACAATACATGTACGAAGCAGGCTTACGTGCTTACAACTGTTTAAAAAAATGTACGCACGTGCACATGCATGCATGCATGCATGCATGCATAAAAGCAGTGTGTTAGGAACGATGTTTTATCCATTGTGACATGCATGCATGGTAGGCTTACAACTGTTTAAACAAAGGGTGTCATGCATGCACGCATGCACGCGCACATGCATGCATACATAAAAGCAGTCTTACCGATGTGTTGGCGAAAGATGAGTCGCTGATGCGTTGTTCATTGTGGCAAATCGATGAGAGGTTGAAAACCGATCAGGAGTGTTTGACTGAAAAATGGTGAATGAGCAATGAGCGCGCGTTTGCGCGCAACGTCAAACACAGCGGTGGCGCATGACACTACGGCTTATCGTGATCGGAATGTGAACGGAGAACAATGGATTTTTAAAAACAATAAACGAAAAGTTAAACGCATGAAAATAAACGTTGTACACGATTAGTTTGGGGTCAGGAAACGTGTGGTGCAGTGATATTAGAGAAATTCGATGTAAAGAGACATTTCTCGATGAATGTACTAACGTGATCGCTAACTTTTTTCCTAAAACAAATTCCTCGGTAGACTAGGCAGTATGTATTAAGTGCGCATGCGCGTAATTTTGTAATCTGTAGTGCGTGACTTATCGCGATTGGAATGTGAACGGAGAACAATGCATTTTCAAAAACAATAAACGAAAAGCTGAAAGCATGAAAATAAACGTTGTATATGTTCAGTGTGGGGTAGGGGATCGTGCGGTGAAGTGATATTAGAGAAATTTGATGTACAGACACATTTGACGATGAATGTACTGACGTGACCGGTAATTTTTTTTCCGAAAACAAATGCCTCGGATGTGTTAAGTATGCATGCGCGTAATTGAGTAAGATAACGGTATTAGTGTGAAGTGCGCATGCGCAATATGTTGTAGAATAACGGTAGACTAGGCAGTATGTGTTAAGTGCGCATGCGCCTTATTTTGAAAAGTTTTGTAAGCACGCACGCGTACATGTATTGTGGTTTATTTCATAGAGTACTGAAGATCCAACTGCCTACAAGAACGGCCCTGTCAGCAGCAGCAGCAGCAGCAAAGCCGGTATGCTCGGTCGCTCCCATATCACGGAGTGATCCCCCTCGCCCAATCACTCCACCATCACCACCACCACCACCACCACCTATCAGCCACGACGCCGATGACTTCGATGACGACACCAGCCTCGTGTCTCCGTTCTTAAGAAGAGGAAGCAATGGATCGTGGTACACGTCTATCCCACCGACCGAACTATTACACTACCCTGACAGACATCCACACAAGCTAGTGGTGTTAGTTGACTACACTACCCTGACAGACATCATCACAAGCTAGTGGTGGTAAGTTGACTACACTACCCTGACAGACATCCACACAAGCTAGTGGTGGTAAGTTGCCTACACTACCTTGACAGACATCCTCACAAGCTTGACAGACATCCTCACAAGCTAGTGGTGGTAGTTGACTACACTACCCTGGCAGACATCCTCACAAGCTAGTGGTGGTAGTTGACTACACTACCCTGACAGACATCCTCACAAGCTAGTGGTGGTAAGTTGACTACACTACTGACATACATCCTCACAAGCTAGTGGTGGTAGTTGACTACACTATCCTGGCAGACATCCTCACAAGCTAGTGGTGGTAGTTGACTACACTATCCTGGCAGACATCCCCACAAGCTAGTGGTGGTAGTTGACTACACTACCCTGGCAGACATCCCCACAAGCTAGTGGTGGTAGTTGACTACACTACCCTGGCAGACATCCTCACAAGCTAGTGGTGGTAGTTGACTACACTACCCTGGCAGACATCCTCACAAGCTAGTGGTGGTGGTTGACTACACTACCCTGGCAGACATCCCCACAAGCTAGTGGTGGTAGTTGACTACACTACCCTGGCAGACATCCTCACAAGCTAGTGGTAGTAGTTGACTACACTACCCTGGCAGACATCCTCACAAGCTAGTGGTGGTAGTTGACTACACTACCCTGGCAGACATACTCATAAGCTAGTGGTGGTAGTTGACTACACTACCCTGACAGACATCCTCACAAGCTAGTGATGGTAGTAGACTACACTACCCTGACAGACATCCTCACAAGCTAGTGGTGGTAGTTGACTACACTACCCTGACAGACAT
>CM034537.1:21063022-21232912 GCA_020002185.1 Paraescarpia echinospica | reverse complement strand
CCCCATACACATATAACATATAGACAGAAGGTTGGGACTCTGACAGTGTCCAGTCACCCCCATACACATATAACATATAGACAGAAGGCTGAGATTCTGACAGTGTCCCGTCACCCCCCATACACATATAACATACAGACGGAAGGTTGGGACTCTGACAGTGTCCAGTTACCCCCATACACATATAACATGTAGACGGAAGGTTGGCACTCTGACAGTGTCCACTCACCCCCATACACATATAACGTATAGACGGAAGGTTGGGTGTAGGGTTAGATAGAGAGAAAAAGTTGGGGTTAACCTCGCGAAAATTTTATGTTTTTGTCCGAGAGGGAGACAGTGTCCACTCACCCCCATACACATATAACGTATAGACAGAAGGAATTTATACAACCACCTTGTGGTTGTTTAAATTTTCGCGAGGTTAACCCCAACTTTTTCTCTCTATCTAACCCTACACCCAACCTTCCGTCTATACGTTATATGTGTATGGGGGTGAGTGGACACTGTCAGAGTGCCAACCTTCCGTCTACATATTATATGTGTATGGGGGTAACTGGACACTGTCAGAGTCCCAACCTTCCGTCTGTATGTTATATGTGTATGGGGGGGTGACAGGACACTGTCAGAATCTCAGCCTTCTGTCTATATGTTATATGTGTATGGGGGTGACTGGACACTCTCAGAGTCCCAACCTTCTGTCTATATGTTATATGTGTATGGAGGTGACTGGACACTGTCAGAGTCCCAACCTTCCGTCTATACGTGTATGAGGGTGACTGGGCCCTGTCAGAGTCCCAACCTTCTGTCTATACGTTATATGTGTATGGGGGTGACTGGACACTGTCAGAGTCCCAACCTTCTGTCTATATGTTATATGTGTATGGGGGAGACTGGACACTGTCAGAGTCCCAACCTTCCGTCTCTATGTTATATGTGTATGCGGGTGACTGGACACTGTCAGAGTCCCAACCTTCCGTCTATATGTTATATGTGTATGGGGGTGACTGGACACTGTCAGAGTCCCAACCTTCTGTCTATATGTTATATGTGTATGGGGGTGACTGGACGCTGTCAGAATCCCAACCTTCTGTCTATCTGTTATATGTTTATGGGGGAGACAGGACACTGTCAGAGTCCCAACCTTCCGCCTATATGTTATATGTGTTTGGGGGACACTGGACACTGTCAGAGTCCCAACCTTCCATCTATATGGTATATGTGTATGGGGGTGACTGGACACTGTCAGAGTCCCAACCTTCCGTCTATATGTTATATGTGTATGGGGGTGACTGGACACTGTCAGAGTCCCAACCTTCTGTCTATATGTTATATGTGTATGGGGGAGACTGGACACTGTCAGAGTCCCAACACAGTAGAGTGGTAGACAGATGGCAGTAGGTAGTAGACAGTGGAGGAGTAGACAGGGTGCAGGTAGCAGGACAGTGGAGTGAGTAGACAGTGGGCAGTAGGTAGGTAGTGACAGTGGAGTGGAGTGAGTAGACAGTGGGCAGTAGGTAGTAGACAGTGGAGTGAGTAGACAGTGCAGGTAGGTAGTAGGTGGAGGAGTGGGCAGCAGGTAGTAGACAGTGGAGGAGTGGACAGTAGGGTAGTAGACAGTGGAGTGAGTGACAGCGGGTAGTAGGTAGTAGACAGTGGAGGAGGGACAGTGGGCAGTAGGTAGTAGACAGTGGAGTGAGTAGACAGTAGGTAGTAGACAGTGGAGTGAGTAGACAGTGGGCAGTAGGTAGTAGACAGTGGAGTGAGTGGACAGTAGGTAGTAGACAGTGGAGTGAGTAGACAGTGGGCAGTAGGTAGTAGACAGTGGAGTGAGTGGACAGTGGGCAGTAGGTAGTAGGCAGTGGAGTGAGTAGACAGTGGCCAGTAGGTAGTAGACAGTGGAGTGAGTGATGTCTGTCAGGGTAGTGTAGACAACTACCATCACTAGCTTGTGAGGATGTCTGTCAGGGTAGTGTAGTCAACTACCATCACTAGCTTGTAAGGATGTCTGCCGGAGTAGTGTAGTCAACTACCATCACTAGCTTGTGAGAATGTCTGTCAGGGTAGTGTAGTCAACTACCACCACTAGCTTGTGAGGATGTCTGTCAGGGTAGTGTAGTCTACTACCATCACTAGTTTGTGAGGATGTCTGTCAGGGTAGTGTAGTCAACTACCACCACTAGCTTATGAGTATGTCTGCCAGGGTAGTGTAGTCAACTACCACCACTAGCTTGTGAGGATGTCTGCCAGGGTAGTGTAGTCAACTACCACCACTAGCTTGTGAGGATGTCTGCCAGGGTAGTGTAGTCAACTACCACCACTAGCTTGTGGGGATGTCTGCCAGGGTAGTGTAGTCAACTACCACCACTAGCTTGTGAGGATGTCTGCCAGGATAGTGTAGTCAACTACCACCACTAGCTTGTGAGGATGTATGTCAGGGTAGTGTAGTCAACTTACCACCACTAGCTTGTGAGGATGTCTGTCAGGGTAGTGTAGTCAACTACCACCACTAGCTTGTGAGGATGTCTGCCAGGGTAGTGTAGTCAACTACCACCACTAGCTTGTGAGGATGTCTGTCAAGGTAGTGTAGGCAACTTACCACCACTAGCTTGTGTGGATGTCTGTCAGGGTAGTGTAGTCAACTTACCACCACTAGCTTGTGATGATGTCTGTCAGGGTAGTGTAGTCAACTAACACCACTAGCTTGTGTGGATGTCTGTCAGGGTAGTGTAATAGTTCGGTCGGTGGGATAGACGTGTACCACGATCCATTGCTTCCTCTTCTTAAGAACGGAGACACGAGGCTGGTGTCGTCATCGAAGTCATCGGCGCCGTGGCTGATAGGTGGTGGTGGTGGTGGTGGTGGTGATGGTGGAGTGATTGGGCGAGTGATTGTATGCATGGTTCTCATTTTATTTTGGCACCCCTTGTTTAAACACGCGTACATGTATTGTGGTTTATTTCAGTAAGCCTGCTTTTATGCATGCATAGTTCTCATTTTATTTTGGCGCCCTTTGTTTAAACACACCTACATGTATTGTGGTTTATTTTCATAGAGATCCGACTGCCTACAACCGCCCTGTCAACAGCAGCAGCGACAAAGCCCAATTCGACGACGAACGCTGGAATAAGTGTCACCGTGATGAATATACAATGCACACAGCAGTCTATAATAAATACTCATCTCTACTACTCACGTTTCCACGCGTCTGTATCCACTGCATAAACACCCTACGAACAGTATCACCAACTGAACGTTAGTGTATTTATGCATTTGGTTTCGTTGTAATCCCACGACTAGATGTATTTATTTATTTTAACGCATTGGTTTCGTTTTAATCAGAGCACTAGAACGTACAGCGTTAGCCAGCTATGCTGTCATGCAGGGGTCATAGTCCACTCCAGCAGCCGCAGCGCTTATCGCAATTGTTTCTTAATGACAAAAACATAAGGCAAAGTTTATAAAGTGACACCTGTATGCGGGAATGCTTGATTTATGAGATATTGTGCAGCAACGGTAATGTAATTCACGTATATAACCAATATCAACAATAATTGTTCGCGCGCAAAATGTTGATTGTAGGTAAACCGCGAAATACGGGATACGTCAATCATTTGCGTACATAATATAAAGATAGTAGTGGACTGGCGTGCTAGAGGTTGATAAAACCCATTATGTGCGAGTGGTACAAGGAGTGGTAGGGATAAATAGAAGTCTGTTTCACCACCACAAGTGATTTATCCTTGGAAAGATGTGTGAATACTCTTTCCAATCGTGTCAGTCGTAATTACTATCATTATAATCGTGGTGTCATGACGTCCCTAAATAAATGACAGCTGGGGGCAGGTCAAGGGGGTTCACTGGGTTCGTGCTGTCAACATAGGGTACAGTGGGACATCCACATAGGGCTGACGGAGGGAATCTGCACACAGTGGTTTTATCGTGGTTATATAGTTGCGTCATATAGTGCTTAGGTCAGCACACGCTTGACAATCTGCTTAGGTCAGCACGCGCTAGGTAACTGTCCTCACCGCTAGGTGTTTTATTGCGGTTATATAACCGCGTCATATAGTGCTTAGGTCAGCACGTACTAACGTTGATCGCTAGGGGACAATCTGCTTAGGTCAGCACACTGTCCTCGCCGCTATATAGCCGCACAATCAGGCTACTTTGAGAGGTACTTTGAGAGGTCTACTCTGCGGTAGGTCTACTCTGCGGTCCGTGCTTGTGTACATTCTACTCAGCTTATGCAGTGGTTTCATGCTAGGGGACAATCTGCTTAGGTCAGCACGCGCTAATCCGTGCTTGTGTACATTCTACTCAGCAGGTACGACGTTGATCGCTAGGGGACAATCTGCTTAGGTCAGCACGCACTAGGTACGATGTTGATCGCTAGGGACAATCTGCTTAGGTCAGCACGCACTAGGTACGGCGTTGGTCGCTAGGGGACAAACAAACTGATCTCTACACTCACCGCTAGGTGGCAGCAATGCTGTCATGCCGGGGCCATAGTCCACTCCAGAAGCAGCAGTGTTTTATTGTGGTTATATCGTTGCGTCATATAGTGCTTACGTCAGCACGCCCTAGGTACGACGTCGGTCGCTAGGGGACAAACAAAATGATATCTACACTCACCGCTAGGTGGTAGCTCAAATGTATTTAGAGGGGGTAATCAATCACGTTTTTTATAAATAGGTTCCCGAACTTTCGATGACGGGGGGATCTGCACACAGTGGTTTTATCGTGGTTATATAGTCGCGTCATATAGTGCTTACGTCAGCACGCCCTAGGTACGGCGTTGGTCGCTAGGGAACAAACAAAATACTCTCTACACTCACCACTAGGTGGCAGCTCAAATGTACTTAAAGGGGGTAATCAATCACGTTTTTTATAAGTAGGTGTCCAATTAGTATCAAATTACCAGGGTAATCAATCACGTTTTTTATAAGTAGGTTCCCGAAAACGATTAGTGTCAAAAAAGCCTTTGATCTTTTTTTATAAGTAGGTTCCCGAAAACGTTTAGTGGTCATTAAAAAGTTTTTTATAAGTAGGGTTTTGAGACCGTACATGTCCTGTATACTACTTACCTCCTCAATCAAGGTTCACAAGGAAAATATATTTTAAATCACGCTTCACGCTGTTGCACATGATTACGAATCACAGGGATAAAAAAGAACTTTCACGTTTCAAGAGGAAATAATTTTGTTAATCACGGATCACGAAAATACCCCCTGCACCCCCTCTCTCGTCGATAACGCCGGTGAGGTGGCCCTACCGCCCGCGATACCACCCCCTCCCTGGATCCCTTCACTGCCCGCAGTGTAAGGTTGATTTTACACGTACAACATCTGGAAGCAGCACATGACCCGCGACCGTTGAGGGGGACGTAAAAGGGCAAGGGAGGAGGCCGAAATGGATGCGCTGGTGGTGAGTTAAACTTTATATTGCGTGACTATACACTTTCGCCTAAAACTACGGCTCCCACTTTATATCCGCCAAAAAGGCGGCTCCCTATGCACTTCCCGTAAAAACGACTTTTCCACACTCACATCCGCTAACAGGCCTTGACATTAAGGTTTTGAATCCACTGGCCCAGGGGCCCAGTAGATTTGAAAAGTTAGTGGCCCGCCTGTGAAAGTTACTGGCCCGGATTTTGTGTTACCGTCAAAAATACGCTGATACTGAGGTGCAGAACATTATTAGTCTTTTTTGTAATTTTACCAGCAAAGTCAAAGTTGTTAGAAATTAAATAAAGTGTGGCCAGCGTGACGACAGCTAGTCAGTCGGTAGTTGAGTTGACGCTGCTTTCATGTACAGGTCATTCAAGGCATTATACTATTTCACGGTTCATTCGCTAGGTGGCACCACCCAAATTAAGTGATCTTCACCTTGCGCTTGCTGACGCAGCGTTACATTTGGTTTCTGTCACTTTAGCCACTAGTTAAATTTGGATTTAAGCTGTATTCCTTTCATATATCTCGAGAAGAAAAAGCTTGCATAATTCTAAAGTCGAGGCAGCTTCCAACCACCGTACAAAGTGTGTCTAAGGGCCTCGGCGGGACTTAAAAAATGGCGTCTCGTCATAAAAACCTGCGCTGTCGGTAGTAGTATCTACGTTATGTTTACAATGTCCTATAACTGAGTCGGGTCTAAGAATTCTGGCGAACTGCATCTGATATTGATAACCGATGCGGTCGTGCTGTGACGGCCATTTCGTCTCGGCGGCGTTCGAGAACCGGAAACCAGTAGCCCGTCAGGCCAGTAAAATATAAGAACTGGTTGCCTGAACTGGCCCGACAGCTTCAAAAAAGGCGCCGGGCCATCGGGCCAGTGTTAATGTCGAGGCCTGCGCTCAAATATCGGCTCCTACGCACGTCTGTCAAAACGGCGTCCCCGTCTATGTTTACTTCCGTCAAAACGGCGACTCCCACATACATCCTGTCAACATGGCCGCTCCCGCCCTCTTCCTATCGAGATATTGTGTCCATATGCTTATTGTTTTCCTATCCACTTCTGGTGACCGTACTGTTGGTGACATGACTTTTGGTCACATGTTTTCCCTACCATGGAGTCTGTAATATTTAATTAGTCTTGTAGAAATTCGCCAAAGGGCCCTTGCTCCCTAAGAGGCAGCCGACCCCGACAGCCACCGGGACAGCACTGACCCCGACAGTCACCGCGACAGTGCCGGCGGCCTGAGCGGTCGACAGTCCGACTACCCCACCTCCGACCAAATGCCAGAAGGTGTTGGCGTATTGTACATGCTGCTTGTGCGGCAGCACATTTACCAAACAAATACAATTGACAGCGGCATATCAAGATGGGGCGATACCAAAGAAATGTTGACACGCAGCAGCAGCAGCTGAAAGTCCGCATTGAAGAAATACTGGTAATTTGATCTTATCGTTTAAATGTATTCAGGCGCTGTTTATTTCAGATGCTGCTACAAATCCCATCTCTTTATGTTTTGTTATCATGATTAAAAATCAACTTGTCTTTATTTCAGCGCCAAGAAAAGGAGCGCGTGGTATCATTTCACAGATTCACTCAGATTTAGGACGTTGAATGATGGCTCAATTTAAAATATCATCGTTTGGTATTTTATTAATAAAATATTAGAAATCATCACAGTTTAGATCCAAGTGGGGCGCGTCCAGATATTGGCCGGAAACGTTATGGAAAAGATGAAAATACAAAGTTCATTAGTGTTCCGATTAAGTAAAATAAAGGTGAAACTCAAATTTATTTTAAAGGCAGTATTCTGCCAGTTAAAGGCATTCCACAACGTAGGATTAAAAGAATTTAAATCAGATTCCGTAAGTCTTAAATTTAAAATAGTCTGGATGCGCCCTACTCAGTAAGTGGAACGAATATTGCTCCAATGCGATAAATTAAAATTACTCAAATAATATGGTACAAAGTCAATCGCTTCTGGTGATACAAGTGGACCTTCTTCCATCGGAAGTGGTGACGGCGAAGACGGTGACGAGGGAGGTGGTGAAGGCGCGGAAGGTGATGTCGGTGACGTTGGTAACGAAGGCGCTGACGTCACGCCCGATGACGGCGACCGTCGGCGTTTTCGGGATTTCTACAATAAAATATGTTTTTTACAATACGAGGTTATTGTCCAATGGTATAGGATAATTTCCTTTTGCTGAAAATAGTTTGTTACGTTAAGTTATTTAAGTTAATAAAAGTAATACAAACACGAATGTAGTTCATAACAGTTACTTGGACAGTGAAAGATGTAGTAGTAGTCAACTAATTGAACACACCATATATAAAAACACTGGAATATTTTACGATCTTATCGTAGTCAATCTGTTCAGTTGGTATGTGCAACGAATATATACGTGGTTGGTGATAATATCCGACATCTTCGAAGATCACTCACCGTGGTGCCTTTGGTCACCGACGCAGGTGGCGCAGAGGTAGCGGGGGACACCTGCAGCGGCGACGCGTTCCTTTTCTTGGCGCTGGAATAAAGACAAGTTGATTTTTAATCATGATAACAAAACATAAAGAGACGGGATTTGTAGCAGCACCTGAAATAAACACAACTTTACTTTTAATAATGGCGTACAAAATATAAAGAGATACATGTGATTTGTAGAAGCGCCTTAAACATTTAAACGATAAGATCAAATTACCAGTATTTCTTTAAAACGGTCTTTCAGCTGCTGCTGCGTGTCTATATTTCTTTGGCGTCGCCCCATCTTGATATGCCGCTGCCACTTGTATTTTTTTTGTAAATTGCAACATGTACAATACGCCAACACCTTCTGGCGCTTGGTGGGGCAGTCGGACTGTCGGCCGCTGACGCCGCCGTTATTGTCGCGGTGACTGTCTCGGTGGCTGTCGGAGTCGACTGCCTCTTAGGGGGCAAGGACCCTTTGTTGAATTTGTACGGTCATCAGAAGCGGATAGGAAAACAATAAGTATATGGACACAATATCTCGATAGAAGCGGGTGGGAGCGGCTATGTTGACAGGAAGTATGTGGGAGCCGCCGTTTTGACGGAAGTAAACATAGACGGGGACGCAATTTTGACAGACGTGCGTGGGAGCCGACATTTTAGAGGAAATGAGTGGGGAAAAGTCGTTTTGACGTGAAATGCACAGGGAGCAGCCTTTTTGGCGGGAAGAATGTAGGAGCTGCCGTTTTAGGCAAAAATGTTTAGTAACGCAATATAAAGTTTAACTCACCACCAGGGCATCCAGATCGGCCTCCTCCGTTGCCCTTGAACGGCCGCGGGTCGTGTGCTGCTTCCAGTTGTTTTACGTGAAAATCAACCTTACACTGCGGGCAGGTGAACGGAGCCAGGGGGGGGGGTGGTCTCGCGGTGGTAGGACAACCTCACCGGCGGCAGCGACGAGAGGTTCTGCCGGGGGAGTCCGACGGGCGACTTTCTAAACGTACGAAGGATTTTTATTAGACGTCATGTTTTCATAAGTATCTTAATGCTACATAATTACACATACGACAAAATTGTTAAATGGAAATAATATTAATAGTAATAAACACTTACCACCTGGGACGGTAGTTGCGCTGGCGCCCAGACTGGTGGTATTTCTGGCGCCGAGGCTGCCGGTCGTTTAACTGCCGCTGATGATGCTGGCGCCTGTGGTGCTGCCGCCGGTAGTGGGGAAAGCCTCCCCGTAGGTGATGCAGGTCATCTCCGCCACTCTATTAATGATGGGCTGCGGCCTCTGGCCGCGTCGGTAAAGTCCAGCCTCGTCGGACGTTATCGCTAGCCATGATCGCACGATTGAACATCTTGCAGAAATGTGTCCGACTACCAGAGGTCCGCGCTTATATAAAAATATGAAGGTCACATGAGCCGAAAGGTCACGTGGGCGTGCCGAATAAGCACGGACCTCAAAGTAGAAAACAGACGCGCGGACTGTAGAGTAGAAAGTACACGCATGAACTGTAGATTAGAAACTACACGCGCGGACTGTAAGGTAGAAAATATATAATTGAGCATGCGCAATGACCTATTTAACGATATGATTGACATATTTTTGTGGTTCACCACATAAGAGACACGACTTTAAGTCTTTCACACATTTTCTTTCAGGGGCCGCCACTTGACCTACTTATTTAGTTCAACACCTATCCCCCAGGTGCACCATTTGACGTTGACCTTTTGACCTATTTATTGACGTCTTTGTCCTGTTTTTATAGTAGAAACCAAATAAGACGCACGAATTTAAGCAGTACCGTTTCATAATTGTCCAACAAGGAGCGCTTATTGATCTAGTTATATAGTTCCTCAGGGGCGCCACTTGACATTTGATCTTGATCTTGATATTTGACCTTTGATTTTTCACTGGTTGACCTTTGACCTTGCACCAGCTGACCTTTGACTTTGCACTGGTTGACTTTTGACCTTTGATTTTGCGCCGGAAGTGACGTAATTTGGTTTTGCTTCAATCCAAATCCAGCATCCCCTCGATTTCAACTTATATTAATATCCCCTACATCAACTACGATCAACCTAGGGGCCTACTACTTAATATTAAACAGCCTCATCTGCACTCGCGACGCTAAACGGAACGCCATTTTCACTCATCGCAATACACAATAATTACACGGAACGTACATTTAAATTAACTCAACCTCAATGTACTGCAAAATAATCATATGGCACATCCATTGCATCGCACCTTTCACAAACGCAGCAACAACGTAACTCACACCTGGCAAGCATTAGCTCTACAGAACGACAGCCTTAAACGAAAAAAAAAATCAATAAAGATAGGCCGTTCCTGCCTTGCAGGAGGGCGGCGACGTGCCCGAAAGCCCGAACAGCGAGAACGTTAAGGTGTGGAAACAAACGCTGATGGATGCCGCCGACGTCGATGGTTTGGATGGCGACGCAGTCGGGGAGGCAACTTTCCGCCTGGCCAAGATAGCCGGTGCGTCAGCACCAACTGCAGCTAATGTGTTATTAATGAGTTCGCCTCTCTGACCTATCTCCAGGCCTGTAGGCTGGGTGGTTGCGAAGGTGCCAACGCCCCCCCCTTACGCTAAGGCGAAAGAGTTCCGCTTGGAGGAGTGACTTAAATTTAGTTGTACGAACAGCTACTTGACGCAGTGACTAGAGCACCGGACTCTCAACCGAGAGAACCTGGGTTCGATTCCTGTGCTGCCATGTCGAACCGTGGGCAAATTCGTTCACTATATTCGCTGCACCAGTTCACTCAGCTGTATGAATGAGTACCTGGCTATAGACAGTGGTGGCTATCTGTGTACAAATACTGTTCGCACGATAATTACATCTTGGCTGAATGTTTCCCAGAAAAGTCGAAATGGTGTTCGATGCACCAGGTCTGCCAGGAAGTAAAGTGTAAAGCGCCTTCAGCAGTCCTATGGGCTGGATACTGCGCTATGTAAGAATGCAATCTTTTGTGAGATAGATTGCTTTGGGATACGAGAAAGACGCAAGATACTAATCACACTTGATGGTCGGTGAACAGATAGAGCAGACATACAATAATGCCCAATTTAATTTGATTCGATAGCACACCGGTAATAAAGGGGTAATGATGGTGACAACCGAAGTGTCTTTAGTACAACACATGCGAGGCAGTTTTGTCTACGTTGGAGTTTAGCAGCATCTCTTCAAGAAATGGTGTTTCGGGGTGAGTTGCAATAGCATCGAAGCTTCTGTTGCAGAGGACAAACACTGGCACATGTCAATCTCGTCAAAAAAGCGGCCTTCAGTCATCGTAAAATTTCCCCGTCTTGAATCACGTCGTCAGACAGTACCCGACGCGCGACAAACGTCCTTCACCTATGACTCCGGTCATCAGCGGGCAATGGACGAGAAACGGTCGCGACGCAGTAGCGACCCATTTGGTGGCCAGCCCACCCAGCCAAAGCCGCACTTCCAACCACGCATCGGAGCTGGGCGGTAGGGTGATAGCCTTTATATTGTCATTATATTACTAACAGGTCAATGGCAGACGATTAAAATCCAAGTGATTTTTTTGAGTTTATACGGTAATTTAAACGGGGATTTTTTTAAACATTTCTTGCCCCCCCAAAAAATAGTTATGAAACGTAAAGGGCAGATTTTCAAAATCTGAAACTTTCGAATGGTGGCTGATAGCTTACGCTGCATGTGTCAATGGTGAAAGGATGTCATTCATTTGAACAGAGTCCAGTTTGTTTGTGCGACATATTACGAGGAATATCGTTCATGTTAATGTTCTTGAAAAATAATTGTATAGGTTCGTGGAATCGCAACTACAAGACGGCAACACAACAAATGAGAAAACAAATAAACTGAAGCGATTGTGTGCACGGTTAATGGAATAATTGCTTGACATACTATGTAGCATGGTTTCAAAGGAGAAATTAATAGTACAGTCCCATTTCTGACGCCAAATGTCGCAGGACGTAATAAACGGAAAGAAGGTAACATATAATATACTCTCCCGACTGTAAGCCGTGCTCACCAGCAGGACACCCGGTCGGATGGAGCACACCTACGGCGCGAATCCACTGAACAAGTACCCGCTGCCGACGTCCAGCGCCAAGACGACATACGACACCGTTCCAGTCGCCAGCACGACCGACTACGAGGCCTCCGGTCACGCGCCCGAACACGCGCACAGATACGCGTACGTGCCCGCCATCGAGCGTGTGCCCAGTATGGCCCGACGCGACACCATCGCTGCAGGGGGACAACCGCTGCTGAAAGGCAGGCCCATGCGAGATGTAGGTGCCTACCAGTACATTGTCAGAAGCAGACGTTCCTTGTAATTAAGGTGGTTTAGCATTTTAGTTGTGAACATTTTAATTAACCTATCCATCATGTGACCTGTTGCCTAGCAAACAGCTCCGCCAAGCGATCAAAATATGGATGCCGAACACTGGGTGCATTCGCGCTTTCCGTCGTGCATTTCGTTGAAACTCTGGCCACACAATTGTTTCTTAATGACAAAAACATAAGGCAAAGTTTATAAAGTGACACCTGTATGCGGGAATGCTTGATTTATGAGATATTGTGCAGCAACGGTAATGTAATTCACGTATATAACCATTATCAACAATAATTGTTCGCGCGCAAAATGTTGATTGTAGGTAAACCGCGAAATACGGGATACGTCAATCGTTTGCGTACATAATATAAAGATAGTAGTGGACTGGCGTGCTAGAGGTTGATAAAACCCATTATGTGCGAGTGGTACAAGGAGTGGTAGGGATAAATAGAAGTCTGTTTCACCACCACAAGTGATGTATCCTTGGAAAGATGTGTGAATACTCTTTCCAATCGTGTCAGTCGTAATTACTATCATTATAATCGTGGTGTCATGACGTCCCTAAATAAATGACAGCTGGGGGCAGGTCAAAGGGGTTCACTGGGTTCGTGCGCAGTACGCCGAGGCCCGCTTCCTGGCCTGGGGTACTTTCAGCCTGTTACACCGGACAGCAACGACACCGGATTCAGAGTATATCATCCTCGCAAGCCAGGGCTGTTTGCCATGCAAAACTAGCCCTGGCTGATCTCCTACGCGAAGTGCGAAAGTTAGCTGAGTCAAACTAGTAATTGACTTCGCCAGTCGCGACTGCATCACCCGTGAGAACAGCGCAAATACCTGCCCCAATTTGAAGACGGATAAACGACTTCTGGGAATCCCAATATATAATGACCCGTTCGCCTATTAGCACGAGCAGCTGAGCGGTATTGTGTATTCGAATAATTGCTTCTAGTTCCTAAACATTGCATGTAACACGAGCCACGGTTGGTTGAAATTAGTTTTATTATGACCACCTGACCTGCCGCTAACCACTGATCTAGTGAGCGATTTCATAGGCTGAGCTTAAATTCAGAGTTTCGCAAAGCGATCAGCCAGGGGGTACTGCTGGCTGGCACTGACGTAATCAGCAGCAGCGACCCCTGGCGCACGAGGATGGAGCATATTCACACTTTTAGTTGTCTATTTAAGGAAGTAACAAACGAATGCAACGAACTCCCCAAGTGACAGGTGCGGTGGACAAGCATACCATCGGCTAAATCGTCATCATGGCACCGTGCGTGTGTGCGCGCGCTCGTGCGTGCGTGTACTGCGTGTGTATTTTTTGTGTTTGCGTGCGTGTACGTGTGGTGTGTGTTTGTGTGTGTATGTATTGCTTGTGTCCGCGCGTGTGTGCATGTGTGCGAGTGCGTGCATGTTTTCACTCGCGCGCGTGTTTGACGTTCCCCAGAGCACCGTTAACCGTACATTCATATATCAGGTAGTATACTGACTGGATTCTTGTACAAGCTACATATTCAAAATGTTTGGAAATATGAAACGAATGTTAAAATACAACACCTAAATTGGTTTGAATTATGATTCGAAGTTTGCTCGTTTCAGAGAGAAGTCAAAGAAGCATTTAGGGAAGAAAACAAAACAACAATGTAAGTAGAGGATACTGTATAGTCGCACACGATTCGACATATAGGTGTTACACCATCCCATTTTGATTCACTGTTACTATGATAATTAACTTATCCAAGATAAATATATGCCTAACATGCCTTACACACAACTAACCTGCTGCGATACATTTGTCATATGAAATTGTCGTTACATATGTATCTTCAAATAAACCTAAAAGTTAGTTCTAATTTGGTGCATGTCCAATGTGTCAATGTCAATGACGTTGTCGCGCTTACATTTATCCGGGCGTTAAATAATATCCGGGTGACGTTTCTGCGCGTGCGCGTATCTAGGGGAATGTATTTAGCACCAGCTACGACTGTCGAGCTTTTATTTATTCGGGCGTTATGTATGTTTATATATATATATATGTATATATTATATATACATAAATTATAAAATTTTTGCTTCCCACAGACATAAACAATTTCCGTCGTAAAACAGTGTCCTCTCCATGCACACGTCACGTGACTTACTCTTATACTTGGTCACAAATTTGAAACAGCAAATTGTAATTATGTACTCTAACTATAACGCTCGTGTTACGACAACAAACGAAACATATTTAACTACTGGATATTATTTATCACTATGTGATCTACTGGTGCCAAATGTTATGCTTTACATATGCACGTAAACATCACCCGGATCAAATGTAACACCCGGATAAATGTAAGCGCGACAACGTGATAATAGTGTGTCACGCACACACACACACACACGCAAGCACGCACGCACGCACACACACACACACACACACACACACACAGTGCAGTTGGAAACACATTTGATGGAATGTATATCTACTATCTACTTGTTAGACCAGCCGATATTGGATAAACACTGCAACGATTATTTGTTAGGTCAGCCGTCATTGGTTCAGCAAGGCAATCAGTTTTATTAGGTCAGCCGCCATTGGTCCAGTAAAGCAGTCATTATTTGTTAGGTCCGTCTTTTTGTGTTTTTGGTCTAGTAAGTAATTTGGCCTACTTGTTATGCCATCAGCTATTGGTCAAGAAAAGCGAACACCAGTTGTTAAGTCAGTCGCCATTGGTTCAGTACCGGACTCATTACTGGTTTTCGCTTTACCGCCTTATTGGTCCAAGACAGCAATTGATACTTGGTCTATGGCCAAACATCATTGTTAGTTCTGCCGTCATTTCTCCGATACGGCAGTTGTTACTTGTTAGATCAGCTGCCATTTGTCAAGTATTGCAATAGTTACTTCAATCAGTCAGTCAGTCTGTCAGTCAGTCAGTCAGTCAGTCAGTCAGTCAGTCAGTCAATCAATTTATTACACGTAGTACATAGTACATAAAGAACAAAGGAAGTCTAGAAAAATAATCAATCAAACTAACCAATTAATATTAAATCGTGCGTACAATATACGACATATATTGTATATAATAAGTTAACAAAAGAGCAAGCGTATATTGTTTGACAAGGAGTAGATACGAAGTTGTAAACTTTTAATTTTCTAACACAAATCTAAAAATCTAAAAATTTTAATCACCCAGATACATACAAATAATAATTTAGCATCACTGTAGAGGTAAGTTATTTACAACATATCTACGGTAGTCTAGGACAGTTTTTCAAGTACAATATCGATATTTGATGTGTTTATTGACATAATCTTGCACTTGTGGTAGATTTACAGAGTACTCTAGAGTCTCCCTAGGTAAGATATACTTTGAGTGTACTTAAAATAGAACATTGTTTATACGTGGATGATAATATGTGATCTTGCTATGCTGATTCATGAGTTCAACTGCTATCACCCATGTTTTCAGAGGTTATATGCCATACCTAATGATTATCTGATTTAAAAAATGAACTGAAATTTATTTATTTAAATTTCGTGGAGAAAATGAATAATATTATTACAAAATACAATTTTATGGTTGCAAATACAATATAGAACAAATATTTGTAAAATAACATAATAAGATTGTTTTGTTTCGTGAATAGAAAAGATTACCGGAAACCATCGAATGACTGATGAGCGACACTTTGAGGTTGTGGTACAACACAGACATGGAGCTAGCATGAGGGAAATTGCAAGGAAATTTAGAATTTCTAAGAATGCAGTTGCTAGCATTGTGCAGAAGCACCGGAATACAGGCTCTGTGAAAGATCTTCCGGGGATAGGCCGAAAGAAATCAACTACAAAACGGCAAGATCGTCGACTCATCCGTACGTCCTTGAATGACCGTCGCTTGACCTCCAGTGACTTAAAAAAAAAAGTTGGCAAGATGAGAGTGGAATAAACGTTTCTAGTCGAACAGTTAGGAACATATTACAAGTGGCAGGATTAAGAGGGTGTGTTGCAGTTAAGAACCGAAAGGCACGGTTGCAATCGGGAAGGAGGCACATACATTGGTCTGATGATGACTGGCAACGTGTTTTGTGGTCAGATGAAAGCAGCATTTAGCTTTTCAACTCTTCAAAGAGAGTTTATGGGAGGAGGAGACAGGGAGAAAGATATAGTGAACAATGCATCGTCCCAACTGTGAAGTTTGGTGGTGGCGGCAAACAAATGATATGGGGTTGATTTAGCGGCCAAGGTGTTGGTTTCGTCCACGGGTCAACGGCACGTTCAGCCAAGCACAGTACATCAAACTCCTTAAAAAGAGCATGTTACCATCTGCAGATAAGCTGCACGGTGGCAGAGATTACATATTTCAACAAAACAATGCGCCATGCCACAAAGCAAAGAAAGTCATGGACTTTTTTGAAGAGAAATACATCACAGTAATAGACTGGCCAGCCCAATCTCCAGACCTAAACCCCATCGAGAATCTGTGGCAAAACCTGAAAGTGCAGGTTCATAACTGCAAGCCAGGTTCCTTGGATGACCTTTGGGAGAAGCTAAATACTGCCTGGCAGAGTATAACACACGCCGAACTCTTAAAACTAATTCATTCAATGCCTAAGCGTGTCAAGGCTGTTATTTCAGCCAGAGGAGGTGCTACTCGATATTGATATATGCTACAAATACAGAATGGAAAAAACATTAGAATGACAATTTCTTAAATCATTAACTTTGTCTCATTTAATAAGGTAAAATAAAACAGATTATGTTGCCTATTAACTGAAAAAACGATGTCTATTCACTGTCCCAGTTATTTTTTCCGGTACTGTATGTGTGTGTGTGTGTGTGTGTGTGTGTGTGTGTGTGTGTGTGTGTGTGTTTTGTTGCGTGTGTGTGTGCTTGTGTGCGTATGCGAGAATTGTGAAACAAGTTATTTGTATGATCACATCGTCTGACACCGTGGATCAATCGTATCACTCTTTTCTGTAGCAACGTGATACATTGTACGTTTGTCACGTACCTGGTAGGTGTTTCCCAATATTTCTGAACAATACATCAAGTGAGGTAAGAACAATGAGCAATACAAAGTACGCACGCTGGAGTGGTCGACACAGTGGCTAACTTCGTACATTACAGATGCTACTTTCGATAACTTGCATAGTTCATTTACCAAAGCTGGTAAGTGATTATGAGAGTGAAACAGATTGGTATCGTCGGCGAATAAAATAAACTTCAGTAGCTTCGACACATGTCATTAACATATATCGTAAACATTTGTGGACATAGAATGGAACATTGTGGGACACCACACGATATTCGTAAACGCTCAGATGTATATGTCCTTCGTAGCTAACATATTGTGTTCTATTTGATAAGTACCTTCTTATCCACTGACAAGCTACACCACATACACCATAAAATTCCAGTTTCTTACATAGTAGTTGGTGGTCTACTGTGTCGAAAGCTTTTCTTAGAACGATAAGTACACCAATAGCGTGTTTTCGTTTAGTTAACGAATTTATAATTTCAGACTACTTTTACAAGGGCATGTGTCGTGGAATTTTTTCTCTAAGCCCACACTGACAAGAATTCAATATGTCACACACTTATATGTATATATATATGTGTGTGTGTGTGTGTGTGTGTGTGTTAAATATATTGTTATAGAGTGTTTTTCAATTTTTTTAGAGAATTGTGGAAGCAAGGAAATAGGCCTATAGTTATTGAAATCGCTTTTACTTCCTGATTTAAAAAAGTAGTATGACCTTGGCAACTTTCATCTTTTTACTTGTTAGATCAGCCGAGCTATTGTTTCGCAGCTGTAACTGGGGATACGTTTTATCATGTTTTTCGGACATATATCCACAGGGGACGGTTCATTACGAACATCACCCCGGATTCAAAATTATGTATTTCTTCACCGGTGAAGTTTTGAAATTCCGCACAATGTAGGGATTATTGGGCATATTAGTTATGCGCCCCGGCAATACAACTTCAGAGTACTATATTGTTAACTTTTGTTGTTTGATTAGTTTTAACCAACCACAGTTTACATTTAACTGTCCGTAGTGATGATTCCACGACGTTGCAGACATGAGCCAATCGAGATATCGTCGGTGATGAGACAGATCGCGCGAGTGAACATGCCGCCTCCCTTCGACCCCGTCGGTACACTCAACTGCCGGTTGGTTGTCCACGTTACCATCCTTCTGTAGGAGTAATCTATGATAACGCCTTTATTTGTTTCTCGAAAATTTCGGAATTTACTTAAGTCTTCGGGATAATTCAGTTTACATAATACAGTTCTTCTTAACTTAACCAAAATGCCCACCCAAGAGAGAAAGAGAAGATTGGGCCATTGAGAACTGGACCGACCGTGCTGCACAACGCAGAAATGAGACCAAATTTGCGTTCTTGCCAAGGATTGAAACAGTATTCAAATACAAGTATCTGTAGAAACGTTTATATCATATCAATACGGCTATCTTAATAAAATACGCGAAAGTATCTATCCGAAAATGTCTGATATGTTAACAAGAAGTGGATGCCTATTATTAAAGGGGTCCTGCGCAGTTGTTCCGTAGCACAAACGTCACGTTCCATAGGCGACGGAAAGAAATTAATATTGGTTGAGCTAAGCGGGAGCTTCAGCACCACTCCGCTGTCGGATTATGACATCGGAAGACGGGGGGAGGGTTCATGCTCACCCAAAAACGCACCCGTTCCCTAAATATTGGGGCCTAATCCTATCTCCAGCCCCGACCAAAACATTTCCACCCGAAAATGAAAACCCCTTCCCTAAATATTGAGGGGCTAATCCAATCTTATTCTTCCCTTTGCTCCCTTGCATGCATAGGCGCGGGAAATGGAATTTATTGGGGTTGGGGAGACACGGTTCTGCCCCCACTAAATGTGAGCGTGAATGTTTGTTTTTGTGGCGAGTGGCAATGGTGGGTGGAAATCTAAATTTGATGAGACGATTAATGTGTATTTTTGTCGAGTGTGAAAGATGTGTGCAATTGGAGGGCAGACATATATAGTTTCCTGCCCCCCCCCCATTAAATGCGAGCGTGAATGTTTGTTTTTGTGGCTAGCGTCAATGGCGGGTGGAAATCTAAATTTCATGAGACGATTAATGTGTATTTTTTACTGTGAAAGGTGTGTGCAACTGGAAGGCAGACATAGGGGTTTCTGCCGCCCTCCTAGTAATAGGCGGAGCGGCGGCGAAAATGTTTTCTTCAAAAGCACGCCTTCCCCCAACCCTCCCCTGTCTTCGGATGTCATAATTTCAGCCGAGACATCGGAGAGAAGCTGGAGAAGGTAAATTGACAGCAGCGGCGCGACGTAAAACATAACATTTTGAACAGCATTGTCCCTCACGGATGCCATGAGTTCACAGCCGAGACAGAGGAGAAACTAAAGTTACTGCGGCGTAAAATTTCCAACAGCACCCCCGTCTTCCGACGTCATAGTCGAACCAACCTAGACGGCCACAAGGTGAAGGAAGATGTGAGGATATGCGGCGGCGCGGCGGCGAAAATGTGTCAGTGGTGCTGAAGCTCCGGTAGCCCTCCAATATGAATTTCGTTCCCACGCCACTGCTTGCAGGGTGGGGTCCGCGTCACTCAGTACCGTCTTCGGCTTTTCTTGTTATTGCCCTCCATCTATGTCTATTGTCCGCAATGACCTTCCATTCGTGGCTGTTCAGTGTTCACACCTGCCCTCCTGGGGTCTTTTTCATGTTGTCGTTCCATCTCAGCTTCGGTCTTCCTGTTCGTCGTTTGCCGCCCTCTTCTGCGTTCCGTGCTCTTGTTGACAGTCTGTCTTCGCTCATTATTTGCACGTGTCCTGTCCATCTTATTCTGTTTCCCACTACTTTAATGTTTAGGTGTTTTTCACGCCAATCTCTTCTCCCAGGCTAACCCTACCCCCAACAATATTTGGTTCCGACGCCTGTGCATTCGTAACGAGTCGTTGTTTGTCCGTAGTTACCTGCGCCTGTCGGAGAACAACGTGAAGGAGCTGTTGGACATGTGTGACAAGCAGGACATCAAGGTCGGCATCCACGGCCACATGACGGAGGAGGAGGTGATCGACTACTTCGAGAGGATGAAGCTCGCCGAGAAGCTGCTTCAGCAGACCGGGGCAGACGATGTCGTCGACGGCAAAAGTGTACAAAGCAAGAACGAAATCGGCGTATACAAGGCAAAGGCGCGACCCAAACACGACTGAGTGTCAGCTTCACATTCCATCATGGTGTTCTGGGGGGGGGGTGATCATTCCGACCACGTTGATATTTTGGATCGCCGATATCGAGAAATGAACGCCTAGTAAGATTGCCGTGGGAGTTGGAGCCGAGTTGTAGCTAGTCTTGCGGAAATCTTTGTCTGGGTGTGCATTAATAAGTGGACCATAATTCGTTAACAAATCGATAACAACGATGTAATCGAATTCTGAGACAAGCGCGGAAACCGGACAATAAGATCGGACGGTCCTCTTATGAAACCAGTGAGGGAACCCGTCATATACAATAATTATTTACAACGTTACGCCAAGGGATCGTGGCTAAACAAATAATCAACAAAAGATGCAAACTACACCGCGAAACGATTGCTTTATTAGACAATTCGACGTTCACTAGACACTTCTAGACAGCTTTATCACAATAATACATCACTGCATGAGTATTCGACGCCACCAGCTACACAGAACAGATCAGGCCTGCGCACCACGCCCGACACCTTTAGCAACGACGGTCTACACGATTCCTCGGCGAGTGGATGCGTCGTTTTTCTTTTCACAGCACACGCCAATAAAGAGGGGCTTACTTAGAACATTGACTCGGTTACGAAACAATGACAGAGCACATATCACCAGCGCGTCACTAAGGCGCAACAAATAAAACTACAGGCGTGAAAAATGTGAGGAGAATATTTCAAAATCATAAACACACTGTACCCTGCAATGTACAGTTGTCTTTCCACTGCCATCACATTGCACTACGACACAAACAGCAATGATACCAAACGGCCTGTTTGCACGAGCGATTAATTGTCCGATGCGCCCGACCATTTGGAAGCGTAATTTCTAAAAGAAACAAGAAATGGTGCATCCAACTGAACAGAACACACACTTTCACCTGGCAATCGGACAACTACTCACTCGTGTAAACCAGCCTTTACTTGATTTGCCTTCTATGCCGAGTCTAAAGAACAGATTCATCGGAATTGTATTCGTTACCATTTTCGACTGGTAATACCTTAGTTTCAAACATTCACTAGCAGGTTCTGCACCTATGTAGCAACCATACATTTATGCAATGCACAGTGAAACAGGCAATCAGCACATTTTGAGGAAGGAACTCTGTGAAAATAGTCCAAATAAACATGTATGAAGTAAACTGCTTAATCTATGTTGTATAGTAACAAGCTGATTTATAATAATAACACATTACGGCATAATTACGTTTACATCACTTAATTGGCAAGCAACTGATATGGCGACAAACTTAGAAATGTTAGTAATTAAATATTTGTTAAAAAATACTGACTGTGTAAAATACACTTCTGCTACGACAGTTAGACATTAGACTAAACTAGGCCATCGTTAATTTATATACACACATTTATTAATTAATAAACCAACGAATGGCTAAATCCATGATGGAAATCAAAACACATCGTTCAATTCTGTCAACGACTACATAAAGTATGGTAAATATTCATTATAAAACAATTGAACTAAACTATGTGAGGTATCACAAAACTAGTTTTTAAATATAATATATATATATATATCAGTATATATGTAAGCAACACATGTCAGATTAATAAACTCAGGGATGCGACTGTCAACTTTTGGTACAGTCCTCCCAACATTATACACTGTATGTATACTAATACGACGGTTTCCATCAGAAATGCACTAAAATAGCAATAATGAGACTCTCCACCAAACCAGACTGCAAGTAATACATAGAAACAGGTAAATAGTGCTGACGTATTCTACAAACATGACACACAGCAATATAGCATCTACTACACAAACGCCTCAAGCGCACCTCTATTTTCCAGTAAGATATGCATCTACAGACATAGACGATTTAAAGACATGACATACGACCATATATGGACGTGACAGATGTCTGCCGTGTCACAGATACTGGGCACAAGTGCTGGACTTGTGTGGCCACGCAGGTCAAAGGTTACAACAGCAGCACATGGAACAACGCAAACCAATCTGGCTCAAACTGGTATGAGGCATAGCACATGGCATACTGACTTGGCTGAAACTGGCATGAGGCAGGCCAAGCCAGTTTAGACAGGCATGAGGCACTTAAGGCTGAGTGAAAGTGAGCCAATATATCACAGCCAAATATGGCATCGATATTGGTTAGTCAAAATATAATTTCACATAGTGTAATCAACAAGAGGTGCATCAGAATCATGATGGATGAACAGCAGACAATACATCATTATATGCTACGCTGATTTGACAGACACCAAAACAGTGTCACAAACAATCAACGTTCAGTGCTGCTCAGTTTTAAAAGTAATAACGAGTGACAGGCTTATTCGTCCCGATAAACAGGTGAACTACAACTGTGGCAAGTTATGGAACTACTTTCACTGTCACATATCCATTCACCTAAGGCTGGGGCAATTACTTGCTTACTCTCCTTGAGCACGAATATTGTAAAATTATGACACCTACAAATCAAATATTTCTTCTACAATGCAAAGACTGCATAAATTACAAGTATTTGATAACTGACATCATAATAATTTGCCCAGGCTTCACTGGTAATGCCCTTTTATACATGAGAAACACAGGTTAAATACTTGAACAAAACCCTATGTTTACAACCCTAATGACATGGTCAGCTGTTCGTCTTATTCTCGTGAAGCATTGACACATTATTTGTATTTTTACAGTTGGTCATACACAAGTACGAATAACAAACAAAACTGGTACTTGTACAAATGAGCAAAGGGTATAATTACCCCAGCCCCGTTGTCACCCAGTTATATTCACTGCAAACAACTGCAATTAATTGTCAAAAGTTGCCCAAATATACACTGCAAAGTCATGGACATGAACTACACCACAAATATGAGTTTTCCTGCATTGGCCACGTCAATTTCAAAACAACACATCTAGGAACGTTCAACTCGGTCCATGCGGAGTGTGTATTTAAGACATTTGCTCACAGTTTCCAAACGACTGTTATTATATTATATTCATATGTAAAACCACCACATTTAAACTGAAACACAACAGCTATCTCACACTACAGAGGCAACATTTATTCGACAGAACTACCTTAATTTGAATTGTATGCAAAAACATTGTTGATACCTACTAAAATTTTTATTAACGACAGTCATTTAGCAATAGCAGTTCAAAAAAGGCAGCAATATAAAAACAAATAGATATATTTATATAACTGTATCCATCCGGATAGGCAAATAAAAATAAAACTAGTCTGTTCTGACAAGATATAAGTGATTAATAGCAGCAATATTCTTATACTAACGAGCATATTAACCATACCAAATGGGTAGACATTTTTGTCCATCTAGTGTCCATTAACAATGTACATATTTGTTGCTGTTATTATTATAACATATCATATTGCAATAATAAACAACAACTGATAGTTTGCTGAACATTCTTCTGGATAGTTAATTTATATGCAAATTAGTTCTTTTAAACAAGCATCCAATACGTGAATTTTTACCTTGTAGAAGCTTTCGTCGGTGTGACACACCAAACCAACTTTTTCAGTACATGTGACGTATAACGTCATCGTACATACGTCACATGTACTGAAGAAGTTGGTGTGTCACTCCGACAAAAGCCTCTACAAGGTAAAAATTCATGTATTGGATATGTTCAAAATAACTAATTTGCATAACAACAAATAGCATTTACTGGATTGTCTTCAATAGCCTGACAACTCATTGCAGACATCACACATTGACACAGGCGTCATACATAAATGCAGATGTCATACATATACGCAGACGTCACACATAGATGCAGACATTGCACAAGAATATCCAGGGCAATTTTAACTGAAAACAAATTTAATTTTCATGAAAATGTCAATAGTTGACTGCTGTAGTGCAACTGCTATGTGTCACGTTATGGAAAAAAGTGATATTTACAAACGAACATAGTGAAGTGTATTTCTACTCCATACAGACGATCCATGCTTCCTCTCCAAGTTTAATACGTTTAAAAAATAGCATCGCTTTGCTACCACCACAAAAACAGACACTTGAATAAACTCTCTCTAATATGTTCAACAAACGACACATACCACAACATAATTAGCTGTGACCTAGCAACAACATATTTCCTTTGACAAAACATCTCGCTCCATGACCTCTGACCTTGAAGGGAGCATCCTGTTTTCTGGTATGACCTTTGGGCTTTTGTGAATTACATGAAACAAAATGATGTTGTGACATGCCAACATATATCTACCAATAACTAAGGATACAACACACGTAAAATGCAAATGTGCGGTAAGTTGATAAATGTGTTAAAGAAAGAAAACATTTTATAGCAGAAGACTGCTTCAGTTCGGTGCTCAATAACATTTAGGCAGCTTAACTACTCGTTTCCAAAGGGATAATACTGGTCTCTGAAGTGCCAATGAAGAAAGAAATGATGGCTGTGCCTTTATTACTGATTGCACGTACGACGCGTTATCTTAATATGCTATGTCATAAAACTCTTGAATCAATGCCGCTTTGAAAAGTAATGAAGTAAATAAAAGACAGAAGAGAAAACCATTCTAGATTGTGGTCTCACAGACAGAAACACCCTGAATGAAGTATTTCTAACTCCTGAGCCACCGAGCTAAGATAAACCTGCAACAGAACATGGTGTTGGACGGACAGAGAACGCATGGACCAGGACCTTTTTGATCTAAGCAGACACATCTGTTTTGATATGCAATAATAACAATTATGCAGCAAACACGACGATGTGACAAACGATACGACAATGTTTCAGACTCCTACATTGCCATATCTACCCCCTACACCCTTATACCTTCAAATCGTGCCCGCTGCGTGAAAATCACGACACGTCATCGTTTCTCATACAACATGTGCACCCGATATTACATAAGCATAAACTAATCTTTGTTCGCATAACACACTCGTATGCACGCGTGCATCCACGCCACATTCCTGTAAAATGTATACCGTAGGTTCGTCTTAAAAATAGATCTCGTTCTGGCAAGACTGTTGCGAGTTATTCGGCAGGTCACCTCACCAGGTAGCGCCATCTCAATCTGTTGCCTCCGTTTTCTGCGCCCACTTCATATCGTCAGCTCGTGGCCTCACGCCGGTCAGCTTCTCGATGAGCGACTCCGTGGCGGGCCAGAAATGGATGGCTTCAAGGATGTAGTTGAACCACCCTGTTGTAATGCAGTAGTAGGAATCGTGGGGAGACACGTGATGGATGCGGTGATGATGGATTGGCAGGATCAGATGCAAGGTCTGCAGCATCTCAATGTACCACGGCAGGCCAAAGTACGTGTGCGACCACTTGTGGATCTGGAACAGTCACCGTTATGATGGTTATCATTAAAACGAGGCAGTCTGTTCGTAGTTTTTTCATTTATTAATTAATATAGTGTTCTTAAGACTATCTAACTATGCTGAAGGTATACTACTCGCCAAACTGTGCTTAGTAAGCCCGTAACAATGGCTGCAATCTGAAGGTACAAACACGGGTACATGTTTAAATAGTAAACAAAACATCCAGTTTTAAAACAAGCTTTATTGGAAATACGGCCAAGTTGGGCCGAGTTAACTGCTGTATCTGTTGATGTTCAACTGACATTCAACAGAGCAGACTTCCTGTTACAAATTACTACACCCACTAATTCCGGGCATACGAACAGACTATGTCCCTTATGCGATAGAAAGGACCATGTAAATGATAATCTTCAAATCCTCCTGTAGGATTAGTCATCTGAAATATGTTGCCAAGTTATGACAGTGAGCAGGTTGTATATTTATTTTGGATTTATTACTTCTACAGCTTATTACTATTTATATTCCATTGAGGCATTGGGTAACTAAACGACTAAACTTCTTCTCTTCAAAATAAACAACAAATACAACATCATCAATTAATAATTTGGAAGACAAATGTAAAATAAACTCCAAATGAACTAACTGATCACAGCAACAATCAATAGAACACCAATACTTGCATAATTAATTAATTATCTGTGGTACTGGTAATGTAATCAAGCAGTAATGCTAACTAGTATTATTGTTAATCAATAGAGGGCACAATTGGTTTTGAAAACTTATGTCAGTCACGCAATTTATTTACATAATCCACTGTTTACATAAACAGAACTTTGGTTACACGCACTGCAGAACACTTTTTAAAGAACAGTACTGCAGAAGCACAGCATTTAGGTACATAGAGTCAAACAGATGATGTATACATAGGCTTTATGATAGATTCTGGGAATGTAAACTCTTGTGTTATTTACTAAATCATTAATTTATTTAACATATTCCCTTAGGGTAATATTTATTACACTTAACTACCAGTATCAGTGACTACGGCAAATTGACAATGCATTTAAAGTGGAATCTCCCTATTACGATCACACTTTGGACTGGGCAAAGACCTGAATAGTGAGGTGACCACATTAGCGGGACTATTCTTTAGTGTAATCTGGAACTGCCCCAAGGTGACCTTAATTGCAAGGTGGCTGTATAACAGAGGTGACCGTAAAGCAACGTTGTAATGTAAATATGTGTAATATTTAAAATATTTATACATTACATTATTACATTGTTGTGTTTAGTCCCAACTGATTTTACAGAAACAACTTAAAAGGGTATCATAATAAAAAATGATTGCATAATGATTTACACAATCACACAGTTTAAAACTGTTTAAACATATAGATGATTCTGGGTACAATTTGAGTTTCATGGCAAGGTGAAAAAATACACCGCACCTGCAGGGTATATTACAATACCAGTGATTCATTAATTTTAACCAGTGCAATAAGAGACTTAATTACTATCCCCATAATAAAGGTATAAATGGAAATTCTTATATAGCTCAAAGCACTTTACATTTTACTCCCTGAAGCAGAGCATTTAGGTACATAGACAATCGAACACCAACTCGACCTACGCTGCACTTAATGCACAAAGACTATTCATACACAAATATCCACTAATGTCTACAGCCAGGTACTCATTCATTCAAATGAGTGAACTGGAGCAACGTAGAGTGAACGAACTTGCCCAAGGTTCAGATTGTCCCATATTTTGACAATATCAATTATTAGCATTGTGTATGAAACTACACCGTGTACACGTAGCACAGCATTCGAACCTGGGTTCTCTCGGTCGAGAGTCTGAAGCTCTAGCCACTGCGCTCCATAACTGATTTCACATTGAGCACACATATCATGGTGTAGTTTCATACATAATGCTCATAATTTATATTGTCAAAATATGGGACAATCTGTCAAAATATGGGACAAATCGTAGGCTTATTACTTTGAGGATCTCAAAGGCTATTATCGTACATACTGATCAGAAATACTCAATCTACAAATCTATACTCTTGATGATTTTGTCAAACTGAAGACAAATCTTACTGCTATATTTGGAATGTCTAAACCAAACGCATAGAGACTGAGATATACAATATAAGCATGACCTTGATGAGATCATTTCATGTTGGACAACGTAAAATATTCATTGTAGCATTGGGCATGGGAAGTGCCAATAATGCCGTCACTCTTGGCTGTGCCATTGACTTTAACTAGGTGTATATTTACATTGACCGTTGTGTACCCATTGTACATGGAGACTGTATGAAAGGTCACACCACAAAATTTCTGGTGTATCAAGATTAAGTACGGCTGTAGCAGATAAACCAGTCAATGTACAGAGTGTAACAATACACGAAATGGCTTTGTGACTCGGAGGTTATTAGCGAAAACACCAAGAGTTTAATGTGAAATCCTAGGTGCACATTGCACAGAATGGTGATGTGACTTGCTGATTGGAAATACTATAAAGTGGTTCAACCTGAAGATAAATGGTCTGATTTCGTAGCAGTAACTACAAGTGGATATGCACTTACGCAATGCAACATTCTACGTTATACGGTGAAAGATGCAACACTGATATTAATTATTATATTCGACATCACCCCATTTGTGTGTAATAAAAAATTACTGCAACAGAGGAAACTGACTTGTTCGCTATTTGTCAAGTTACAAGACGCATCCTCATCAAAACATTTCATACAAATGCAGAAATCAGATTATTCTAAAATACACATGACACTGTGGGTCTGTTTCCCTGAACAATTGATCTCCGTTCGCGCCTACACCAGGGTGTCATGTGATTACGCACACATCATGATTTTCACCGTTTTTCTATGCCATGTGGCAAAAAGCCCCACCGGCAAATCTGACGGTGTCAATAATTAATGTTTCCCAATGGAATAAAAGCTAAGTACGCGTGCAATGGAGGACGCCAGTAGGTGCACTGGAGAGGTGAGGGCAATCTCACGGAAACTGGGGAAGAGGCGGAAAGAATAAATAATGCTGGCCTACATGGTATCACCTCGTGTCAATCAGGGGAGCTCTCATAAATTCGCAAAATCCAGAAAAACGGATAGTGTTTCAGTTTGTTGCAAAAACACCGCCCACCCGCTCCAATACAAAGTTTTGATTGATCCAAAATGGCTTACAAAATTCACAGCCAATAGCCGTTGGAATTATCTGATGTGATGTGGCCCCTCACAATTTCCGCCACCTTGCCCATTTCTAATATCCACAAGAGGGTCAGCTCAAGATGTGGCACCACTGTAGTAATTTATTTTTGTCAGGATACATGGTGACGACCAAGCTATCATCGACCCACATGCAACATTGTCTCTTGATTTTACAAACTGAAATAACTACCCCTTAATATCGCACACACTTATGGGTAATAAGCTACAGGTATCAGAAAAAAACTGGGTCAGGATAATTTTAAAAAGCAATACAAAAAGTATAACAGGTTGCTAAATAAATAGGGGGCCATACAAAAAGGTGAACAAAAGGCAGACCGAGAACAAAATTTTCATTTCAGTCATTTATAGTCCAAATTGTGTTTACAGTATAGAAGTGTTTCGTTCATTTAATTGTCTAATTATCTGCATCTTGTAATGATTGTTGCACAGCCCTCAGAGTTCTGTAATACCCATATTTGTATTTTGGTCTGCCTTTTCCACTTGTGTGAAGATTATGGACCATAACACTCAGAGGAACTGTGCAGCTAAAATCATGACATAAATATACAATTTAACATTTCCTCACTGTAAGCACAGTTTGGAGTAATGAATAAGAGGCATGAAAACAACAGTCCGTGTTGACCACCTTATAATCTGACCCGCAAGAAAACTGATCACATTGTTGATATATTGCGAGCATAGAGACTTCCTGCTGGCCAACTACGGCTACAGACCAGTCCTATATATTGTCTGCAGCATTTCCTTCCTATTATCACCTGCCAGACGTTTCCTGTCTGGCATTTGGCTATAAGTTATAACTTCTGACAGTCAAAGTGAAAAACTGCCAAGTTGTCTTCACTTTTGCAAACTTCCAAATATTCTGCTGAAGTCAAAGGATATTGACCCTCCAGCAAAACCAAAGACTTTCAAATCGCAAAAGCAGTGCGTCACATTAAAAATAAATCAGTAATTTAAAGCAATGTCATTGTTGTTTTCAAAACTCGCCTTTGGTTTCAGCAGTATTAGTGTTCATGCCATACATTAGATGGGTGTAGATCGATGGTTCGTAACATTATGCATATTTTCTGCGAGTGTTTCAAGAAGAACTGATCAGGTACAGAATAATTATTTGTAAACAAACTGGCATTTTTTGGACATACTGTAATGACCATATGTATTGGGCCACTGTATGTTTTGGGACACCCTAAAAATGTAGAAAAATTATTATTTTTCTGTACCGTAGCTTTTGGGACACCTTTGTAAATGTATTTAATTTGTTGTCCCTATATATTGGGACAGCAATTATTCGTATTTCTGACGAGAGCGTACCCACTTTTTCCCCCGATGCAGACGCTTAAATAAAAAACAGTGTACCAAAAATAGTGTATTACAATCCCAGCAGCTCTGACGTATACAACACAAACTTGGGAGATGTCAATTACTGTAGCACCAGCACCGATGTTTAGCCCTTCTCTCAGCTACCAGCTGGCCTGTATACATTTAGGAAGTATCACAACGCATCTAAAATCTTAGTTGCTGTTCCCCAATGTTTGTCTGTACTGTACAAAACTGCATGATTTCTCAACTGTCTGCTTTGTCCCAAGACTTGCGCATCATTTCAGTTGATGTTTTAATTTGCGGTATGCTTAGTAGGAATTCAAAGAAAACTCAGGATCTCAATTTAACGGGGGCCTGGGGACCCGCTGGCCCCTAGATTCACTGCTGGGTCCCTGATAAATCCATGTCTTTGGGTCTGGCTGACTCATTAAAACTGTCCATGGTTACAGCTGTACTGTTATAATTATAGCTGGAAAGATCATCATACACTGAAATAATTGTTGCCACTTTCCACATCAAAACACTGTTAACTGCAAGTGTGACTCTGATCAGATGATGTCAATAACTTGTCCCACTTTCCACCCTTCCAGGCACCTGCTAAATTGGCAGATGCTCTGATTGCTTACAGAGTTGCAGTCTTCAAGTCAATTGACACTTCTTGTCGTTCTTGGGAGTAATGTCAAATTGATAACAAAAATGTTTGTACTAAATTTAGAAAACGTTGTGCACTTGATAGTTTATCCACTCAAGTTTGTAACAGGGTAATAGGCGAGGTACCCATGGTGAAGTTACAAAGCCGGGTTAACACCTGGGTAATAAAACGGGGAAGACATGACATTAGAATTCGTTCGTGGCCCTAAGTATTGGGACAGTGAATCTGAGATTTATTTTTAAGCACCGTATGTTTTGGGACAGCGGATAATTAATTATTTTTAAGTGTCCAAATACATACGGTCATAACAGTATTGCAAGGAGAGATGGCCAGGAGAGTAGGTGGAACTGGAGGCCAAGGAGAACCAACATCAGCAGTGACTAACTTAAAGGTATTAGAATTAGGATTTATGATAGAGGATGCAGTTAAAATGGCCTAAGACTGAACAAAATGGAAACATTATACAGTGTAAAGGTTGCTAGAACAGGCTGAGTGGTAGAGATGGGAGGGTGTAATATTCAAACTGGGTTTTATGGAAGCAGGGGATTTTGTTATTACAAGTATAAAGTAGTTATATGCATCAAATGTTTTCTTGGAATGTGAGAGTTTCACATCTGGCTTGACTGTTTGTTGCCCAAGGGGCTAGAAAGCTTGAATGCTCTACCCCCTCCATTAATGTTACTGGCTATGAGTCTGTAGTTTAATCAACTCTACAACATCAGTGCAGCAAGATTCACTGAGTTGCATTAAGAAATAATAATATACACAACACGTGTGTTTACATTATGTGGATGGTATGTTTTGGACATACTTTGGTAAGTTTCTAAAAAATGTCTGTATTGGAACGGCCAGGTTAAACTGCAGATAAAACCATTAATGTCCAAAATATGTTCATTGTGTGACAATTATAATTCCTGCTAATTGAAGTCTATGTTTGAACTGACGAGTGTGTGTGTGTGTGTGTGTGTAAATATCATGTCTAGTGACACAGTTTGTTTGTAATTATCTTGTTACTTGTTGTTTCCGAGCAGTCAGCATATTATACACTTTGTGTGGGGGTGTACTAGGTGGTCTGTTTATGCACATGTGGGAGTATGTTAACACAAGCAAGACTTTGTACCGTCATGTGTGAGTGAACTAGGTGGTTCAATGTATATGTGTATCATACATATGGGAGTACGTTGACACAAGGAAAACTTGTTGCCAACACAGTTTATATGGTTCATGGTTACGGTATGGTCTAAGAGAAGACCTCAGAGTAATCAAAAGATGTATATAGCCAACACATACCTGTAGCATCAACTACATTTCATTCAACAGTTATCACCTCTAGTCCCGTAGTTTATAGTCGTACAGCTGACACTGACCAATTAAAAAATCTATATTTTTCAACAGAGTATGACGGAATCAAACTATAATCAAGCATACCTATGTTATCATTTTACTCATAAACGGTTTGCATATTGAGCGCCAAACTTTAAGGATTTCATCTGTGACAGTTCAAAAGCAAAGTACTCTTTATTTTTTTTAATTCCCTGTTATTCAATGGATCATTACTGTTTATAGGGTTCGTACTGTACATAAGATTGGCGTAAATCAGTTGGTCATAATACTACACATATTTTCTGTGATTGTTCCGAGGTTATGTGAGTGTTGATCAGTTTGGGGTGTTTTATGTATCTTGTGTTAATGTGAAAACTGTTCAAAATTATTTACTCTACAACAAACATCATTCATGAATATTCCGGAAAACCGTCTTCTGCGTCTGTGTGCATGAAGAGCCATCCAGCGGATGGGCATTTTTATTAGTCAACTTAATGAACAGCCTATTGGCTCTATAATAAAATAAGTAAGCAGCACTCGAGATTTGATATTAAAAAGTTTTCATTCACAAGAAAAATTGTCAATGAATGGAATCAATTACGCCAAGTGGTAGTCATGTCAACCAGTATAAATTTTTTTAAAGGTCATATTGACAAATATTTAAAGAATAAGTCAGAGAATAATATGAATGCACGTACTCCTTTCCTTGTTAACTATTCGTTCTATTCAGGTTACAGTTTGCTTAAGAAATATATGTGACACAGAAATATGGGGTAAGATCACATTAGATTTTACACAGGCGGCCATTATAATGTTTCCTTCATTTCCTGCAAAGTTTGTCTAACAATCTTCTTGAAAATGTCATAGCCTATTTAACCTCCATTGAAACAATGCTGTAGAAAATTTGTGAAATTCTCTTACATCGTTTTTCAGAAAAATTCACCCAAACCTGATAGCCCTCAATTTTGTCCCAATCCTGTGACAGATTTTGAAATATTGGTGCGTTCTGCAAAATAGCCATCGTGCGAATATGCGAGTGACTAGCACATATTTATTGCTACCTCGTGAGAGATCTAATGTAGTAGTATAATATTCACTGGGCCTATACGTCCCATGTAAAAGTACTCGAAAAAATCCACCAAAACGCTATTTTCAAGAGCACTCTTTAACTGGGAAATGTCGGATGAATCCTTAATGTGGTCTTACCACATATGTTAAATTTTGCATTTCAATAAGTGTACCTTTGAATGTATTATAACACTGGTAGAAATTTAATTACAATAATGGAGTTAATAGTCAAGGTTGGTATGTGAGTTCGCTCACACAGTATCAGATGCTGCTAAAATGGGGGTGTACGTTAATTGTGGTATGTGTGCTTAATGCAATGACTATGGTAGATGTCACAACGGAGAGAGGTACGCACCTGGTTGGTTAGGCTGATAAGTACGGCGAGGAGGAAAACAAACATGTAGCTGTTGTAGGAGACTGCGATCTGCTCACTGCTGCGTGTCAGCATTTGGTAGGCCATCATGGCAAGTACAGGCATCGTCACGGCAAAGTTGTTGCCGTTCGTCTCAAAGAAGTCGTGACGCGTGATTGCCGTCGGGTCAATGTGGTGCTCGCGGAACGAACGCAGAATACCCTGGTGAAATATGTAGGGAATCAGTTATTGCACAGTTTGCATAACAAAAGTGGAAGGGACACTGATTTTTTGCAATTGCAAAGAATAGATGGAATTGACTGGATCGTGGACAGAATCTCCAGAATCCATGGTTTGAAACATAATTTCACTTCTCAAATTAAAATTGCAATTTGTACAGAGAAGAGTAAAACAAAACAAAGGATGAATTATACTTCACACTTATAAAATGGGAGCCTGTTGTAGTGAAGCGCAAACGCAACATTACGTTTATAATTTAATTCTACGTATGAAGACAGGGCCTTGTAATTAAAATTGGGTATAATTAGGACATTTTATTACCACCGAGACAGTGATCTGAAACTGTTCTGAATAACAGAATAGTTGAACTGATACAAACTGGTATTTCCTAGTAATGTACACCTGCATTACCAGGATTGCCCTATTATTATTTTTAAACAGCTGACAAAAAGCTTACATCTAGACAACTGCAATACATTTTATAACTACCAAAGAAGTGGAGCACACACAGCGTAAGCAAATTTTATGTATGTTCTTACAAGTTGCTCATCTTGACTGTGTTTTACTTTTAGGAGCACTCAAAACTCACAATCGATAGATCTGTTCAGACATCATGCAATAATGAATTATTTGTCATGTTAGCGTGTGCAATTGTGCATACTATCCACCTTTGCACATACATAATAATAAAGCTTTAATAATAAATGAGGCACACAGAAGCAGTCGCGCTAGCTTTCAGAGATAAACAGTGATTGTGCATTTTTTTAAGTTTTGCCACTGTGTAGCAAACTACATACTTCAGATATTTCTGAGATAAACATTTTCCTCAAATTGGCACGCTGTCTATGATTGACATACGGTCTATGATTGGCACACTGTCTATGATTGGCACGCTGTCTATGATTGACATACGGTCTATGACTGGCACACTGTCTATGATTGACATACGGTCTATGACTGGCACACTGTTTAAGATTGGCACACTGTCTATGATTGGCAAACGGTCTATGATTGACATACGGTCTATGATTGGCACACTGTCTATGATTGGCACACTGTTTAAGATTGGTACACTGTCTATGATTGGCACGCTGTCTATGATTGACATACGGTCTATGACTGGCACACTGTCTATGATTGACATACGGTCTATGACTGGCACACTGTCTATGATTGGCACACTGTTTAAGATTGGTACACTGTCTATGATTGGCACGCTGTCTATGATTGACATACGGTCTATGACTGGCACACTGTCTATGATTGGCACACTGTTTAAGATTGGTACACTGTCTATGATTGGCACGCTGTCTATGATTGACATACGGTCTATGACTGGCACACTGTCTATGATTGACATTGGCACACGGTCTATATGACTGGCACACTGTCTATGATTGGCACACTGTTTAAGATTGGTACACTGTCTATGATTGGCACGCTGTCTATGATTGACATACGGTCTATGACTGGCACACTGTCTATGATTGGCACACGGTCTATGATTGGCACACTGTCTATGATTGGCACACTGTTTAAGATTGGCACACGGTCTATGATTGGTACACTGTCTATGATTGGCACACTGTTTAAGATTGGCACACTGTCTATGATTGGCACGCTGTCTATGATTGACATACGGTCTATGACTGGCACACTGTCTATGATTGGCACACTGTTTAAGATTGGTACACTGTCTATGATTGGCACGCTGTCATTGATTGACATACGGTCTATGACTGGCACACTGTCTATGATTGGCACACTGTTTAAGATTGGTACACTGTCTATGATTGGCATGCTGTCTATGATTGACATACGGTCTATGACTGGCACACTGTCTATGATTGACATACGGTCTATGACTGGCACACTGTCTATGATTGGCACACTGTTTAAGATTGGTACACTGTCTATGATTGGCACGCTGTCTATGATTGACATAAGGTCTATGATTGGCACACTGTCTATGATTGGCACACTGTTTAAGATTGGCACACGGTCTATGATTGGTACACTGTCTATGATTGGCACACTGTTTAAGATTGGTACACTGTCTATGATTGGCACGCTGTCTATGATTGACATACGGTCTATGATTGACATACGGTCTATGACTGGCACACTGTCTATGATTGGCACACTGTTTAAGATTGGTACACTGTCTATGATTGGCACGCTGTCTATGATTGACATACGGTCTATGACTGGCACACTGTCTATGATTGGCACACGGTCTATGATTGGCACACTGTCTATGATTGGCACACTGTTTAAGATTGGCACACGGTCTATGATTGGCACACTGTCTATGATTGGCACACTGTTTAAGATTGGCACACTGTCTATGATTGGCACGCTGTCTATGATTGACATACGGTCTATGATTGGCACACTGTCTATGATTGGCACACTGTTTAAGATTGGTACACTGTCTATGATTGGCACGCTGTCTATGATTGACATACGGTCTATGACTGGCACACTGTCTATGATTGGCACACTGTCTATGATTGGCACACTGTCTATGATTGGCACACTGTTTAAGATTGGCACACTGTCTATGATTGGCACACTGTCTATGATTGGCACACTGTTTAAGATTGGCACGCTGTCTATGATTGGCACGCTGTCTATGATTGACATACGGTCTATGACTGGCACACTGTCTATGATTGGCACACTGTTTAAGATTGGTACACTGTCTATGATTGGCACGCTGTCTATGATTGACATACGGTCTATGACTGGCACACTGTCTATGATTGGCACACTGTTTAAGATTGGCACACTGTCTATGATTGGCACACTGTTTAAGATTGGTACACTGTCTATGATTGGCACGCTGTCTATGATTGACATACGGTCTATGACTGGCACACTGTCTATGATTGACATACGGTCTATGACTGGCACACTGTTTAAGATTGGTACACTGTCTATGATTGGCACGCTGTCTATGATTGACATACGGTCTATGATTGGCACACTGTCTATGATTGGCACACTGTTTAAGATTGGTACACTGTCTATGATTGGCATGCTGTCTATGATTGACATATGGTCTATGACTGGCACACTGTCTATGATTGGCACACTGTTTAAGATTGGTACACTGTCTATGATTGGCACGCTGTCTATGATTGACATACGGTCTATGACTGGCACACTGTCTATGATTGGCACACTGTTTAAGATTGGCACACTGTCTATGATTGGCACACTGTCTATGATTGGCACGCTATCTATGATTGGCACGCTGTCTATAATTGGCACACTGTCTATGACTGGCATGCATTTAAAACTGAAATTTTACATCTCTGTTAATAAGGAATGAATTGCAACTGAATCTGCTTCTTGTCAGGGTATCACTGCTAAATAGTTACATTGTTCCTGGCAGCTGCTTTAAATACAGCAGTCTGTTTTATAAAGAACTCTGCGTGTTGCACTTCATTCAAGTGTTAAACATTTGTTTACTCTTATTTGACATATTTACCTCAAGAATTTTTTTATTTGAATATTTTGACCATTTCGCACGGTCTTCGTCAACAGAATGACAGAATTCTGCTTCCTCCTTTCCACATTAATTGTGAATACAATAAACAAATATTTATTTATTATAATGTTATTCTCTTCTTCCATTGCCATCAACCCTCACGGGGTCGACCTGGAGTGTAGGAGTCGTCGCCACTTCCGGTCTTGCACGTCTTCTTCTTTCAGCCCCCTCAACTCCATGTCTTTCTTCACACTGTCTTTCCATCTTTTTGCTGGTCTCCCTCTTTTCCTCTTCCCAAGTTCCCAGTGACTGGCAAGTCTGCTGCTGTTCTCAGATAGTGTTCTTCCTCTCTTCTCTGGACACAGCCATACCAGTGAAGCCGGGCATCTCTCAACTTCTTTATTACAATGTTATTGTGGAAATAAAATATATTATATTGTATGCAATAATATCAATGCAACAAGGCAAATGTTGTCTGTAAACAATCAAGGCCGTCTGGTATCATATATGTGATACTGCTTCAAAGTAGAATTGGTGGGGTGGTGGTTTGAAGCGATGCACCACTGAACCATACAAAAACATTGTATGTTTTCCGGACTGTATGAACTTATAAGATCACCCTTGACTGCCTAGGACAGTTTTTTTTTATTTTTGCTCATATTCCAAGTAACAAACATTCTTCTTCAGTTCAGCATATCTCTGCGAGACGTAGCTGCCCAGATGATCCCACGATACGCTGCTCTGTCTGCTGTTCGTCTCCCTGCTCTTACAATGTCATCTTCCAACCAGTCGCTGATGTCCTGCTCCCATCTTCTTCTTGGTCTTCCCCTTCCTCTCTTTCCCTCCACTTTGGCTTCTAGGATTGTTTTTTCTAAGGAATTGTGTCTTTTGATGTGGCCAAAATAACTCAGTTTTAGTCCTTTTATTCTATTCACTAGTTGGCAGTTCTTTATGTCTGATTTTTTAAGGATCTCAGCGTTGGTTGTTTTAGTTATCCATGGCACTCTTAGGACTTTTCTGAAACATTTAATTTCAAACGCTTCGCTTACATTCACACTTTGCTCGTAAGAAACATAAAAGTAATTAAATAAATATCAAAATTTGTTGCATATCAGATATGTAAGTAGTTCTATCTTAGAAAAGTTTACAAATGTGCCTCCTGGGAGACATTCCCTTGCTGACATCATAAAATGGCATGACCAGATTATAAGAACCAACTGCAAGATCACAGTGAATTATCACACGTATTGATGAATATATCGGCCCTCTTTTCAAGGCGTTCAATTGTAATACGATGAATGCATTTTATATAGGTAACAGCTGCTTTCTCAAATTACGACTTGCATAACGGTATCATGGGCACTTTAAACCTGGATTATGTAGACATTGCAGACGTACCTTTCCTATTAAGGGCAGGTCGACGGAGCCCCACGTGTCTGCCCCCCAGTGAATAAGGCCGCTGAGGAAGTCTGCTGTGAGAATGCCCATCACTGCAACCAGAGGAAATACCTTCACTTGAGACAGGGAGCTCGGTCCTCCAAAGAGCGATCAGAAAGCAGGGATTAATAATTAATTTATGTATCGATATATTGTGATATTGTGATATAATGTATGCACCAGAAAGCCCCGCTTCGAAGGCATTAATATAATTTAACACAAATATGACAGGGTATATTAATCTGTAATCCTGTATCCCAGAACCCCATCTGTAAAACCACATTCTTTTAGATGTTTGTCATAACTAAAAAGGTCTTCTGAGCTAGTATTATATTTAATATAAGGAATACATATTTGTATTATAATATAAGTAATTGGCATTGATAATGCACTACCTGTAGTAACAGTGACCCATCTGGCACCCATGTGGACAATAAGGGAATAATGCACTACCTGTAGTAACAGTGACCTATCTGACACCCATGCTGACAATAAGGGAATAATGCACTACCTATAGTAACAGTGACCCATCTGACACCCATGTGGACAATAAGGGAATAATGCACTACCTGTAGTAACAGTGACCCATCTGACACCCATGCTGACAATAAGGGAATAATGCACTACCTGTAGTAAGAGTGACCCATCTGACATCCATGTGGACAATAAGGGAATAATGAACTACCTATAGTAACAGTGACCCATCTGACACCCATGCGGACAATAAGGGAATAATGCACTACCTGTAGTAAGAGTGACCCACCTGACACCCATGCAGACAATAAGGGAATAATGCACTACTTGTAGTAAGAGTGACCCACCTGACACCCATGCGGACAATAATGGAATAATGCAAGGTGTTGATGCTACATATGAGAGCATTAACGTCGGATAACAACCACACTACTGCACTGGAACAGACTATGTTCTCTCCTGATATTGCACTGGTTTAGAGAACAGATGTAGCTCATTGGCAATAACAACAATAATTTGTGTTATTTTTTAGAAAATTAAGATGCATATATATATATATATATATATATATATATATATATGTATCATCAATGCCAAGCTTTCCCAAAATCTTGATGAAGTATGGTCGAAAATCATGGGTAAATTACTGTCTTACATTTTTCAAAAGTGTTAATTTAGAACCTATATGAAAATAAACATCATTAGTATGATACATCGTTTTATGCATGCGTTCTTTCGGGATGTACAGTGGACCCTCACTACTAAGACCATCTTTGGAACTCGGCAAACGTGAACTGAATGGTAAGGTGACCGTATTAGCAGGACTAATTTCCTGATATGGGAATAATTTGGGACTGTTCTAGGATGACCTTAATTGTGTGATGGTTGTATTAGCGAGGTGACCGTAAAGCGAGGTTAGAGTGTATTAGCTTGCAACGCAAGCTCGCACTACATTCTACAGCAACTCATGAAACCCAGTGACCTGATTGACTTAGCGTACGCAAACCAGCTTTGTATGAACTCGAACAGTTTATTACAACACAGTGGCGTGGTGGTGTAGCCGGAACAGGCTCACTACGCGTGACATTAATTAGATGAGAGGTAGTCGCACTATTGTATTGTACAAGCCTATAACCATGCAGTCCAATATCGTAACATGACCCACTTATTACTCAATGTAATGTGCAGTATTTGCCTGCTTAAGAAGACAGAATAGAGCAGGCTTCCTGAAAAACAGTGGCCACACGGGAGTGACTATATTAGCACATCTAGTTTGATCTATCATTGTGTATGCTATCAGTGTCACTATACACTTGGAGTGTGTTATGTGCGACTTTTTCCGCCACAGATCTCTCAGTTTACCGATGACGAAAAAGATCTCCCCTCCACAGACCCAATTTCTACTCGGGTTAATACTGTTAGCTGCGAACACGTCAAACCAAATTTCATTTAAGACGAGCAAGTTCAAATACATCTCAAGTTGAAGGTGCGAGGGAATTTGACAAGAACGTCTGCTGCTATATAGAAACAAAATCTGATTAAAGGGAAAGCATGACGAATTTAACTGAACTGAACAACTTTTCCCCTGAAAATACAAAATTTTGCAGTTGAATTTACAAATTTCTATATTTATATGGGCAAGTCCACAGTTTGGCAAACCAATGCATTACATTGTAACAAAACTATCAACTGATGTAGGTTGTGGGTGTAACATGGACACCAAAGAAATGCAGTTTCTTTTGCAAATAGTTGAATATGCTGACAGAATGTTATATTTAATTCACAAGTCGTTCTTCAGCATGGCAATTATAAAAGGTCATGAACATTACATCATCATCTGACCTTGTGAGAGAACAATGATAGCCTACGATTGTATTAACCATACAGACAATGTTGTCTTCCAATGAAGTTCTGTAAACAGCTGGCATGTGTAGTTCTTGGGTGTTGATTGATAAGGAGAAATGTACATTTAGTACATCGTCTGCATGTGTCATACAGATATGAGATTTTCTTCAGGTATAAATTTATCTTTTATATATTAAAGCCAGACACGGCAAGTGGATAGGATTATTTTATAATTTATGCAAATAGTCCAATTTATTCTGCCCAATTTATAGAATTTAGAGGTATATAATTGTCATACAAGTAAACTTTATTTATAACAAACATACAAAGCTATCATAATTTGGCAGAAAACCATTTTGAGTATTTAAAAAAAAAACACCATTCCACCTGGGCTGGGGTGTCTGGCCAAGATTGTCATGAAAAATATGCACAAGATAACCAATTTAGTTTAATATTATTTAGTGAAAAATTCCACCTGCTGTCCTGCAAATGTCCATGTTCTGTTAATGGGTGTCCAATACGTTTAACTTTCTACACAACTTGGTCTTAGCATGTGCTGGCACGATTGGTGACCTGCGAATGTCCATGTTTTGTGGGTGTCCAATACATTGTTCAATTTACTAATGATATTTCTGTCTTTCTTTTTTACCAATGCAATCATTCCACGTAGAAAAATATACTCTTAAAATATTATATTTTATGTGCCTTAGTTGTAAAAGATTGCCACGGTTTGCATCCGATGTGAGCGATACCACAAGCCGGTGGCGTTCCCAGACAACGTCGAAGATGCTCACCGCTGATGCAGTCCGCAGCGCTATTTGAACTGCAAGCGTGCACTTATATAATAAATTACCCGGTAATAATACATAGTATTTTCATATGCAGCACCACACATTGTAAAGAAATTAAATAAGTTTCTTTTTTAATTTAAAAAGCAAACCTAGTGATCGTTTTCTTTCTGACCTATATTATAACCGTGGCACGTAGAACTTCCAAACTTCTTCACAACATGTCAACAATATCTATGACACATATGTACAGTGATACATATCATGTGTAAAAATACTCTTACTTTCTTATAACGATCATTATTTACAAAACGTAAGATGTGTTTGTGTTACGGTGAGGTTTTGCGATTGCTACGACGATGAATGACTACGGCTTTTATTAAACTCCCTGGACAAGGCTTGCGGCGTACGATATGTTGATTTGTCACCTGTTTCACCGCGAACACTTCCCGCATAAATCTTTGTAATAACTCGGTTGTTTTCTGACGGTGAAAATTCAAGCCCCGCATGCGTCTGGGTCACAGGGAGCACGCGCACAAGGCCAATCAGATTGCTGGTAAAACACATCGGTTTCCAGACCAATGTTCGCAAGATTTTACTTGCTATCATAATTTTTTGCCAACGCAGTTTTCTGGTGCTGTGAACCCTGACTGCATGCACTAGGGCAGGTTATAAACATGTGTAACTGCTGATGCGTACATTCACGCAATGGTGTCCAAAATAATGCGCGAAATGCCAAAAATCGTGCATATATACACGATATTTCGCTAATGGGAGCACTGCCCCAGACCTTTGGAATGTGCCGCCCCCTTTTAGGTTTAGGTTACGATAATCTGAAGCAATGCCTATGGGAACATTTTAAACAGCACCCCCCTCTTCTGATGTCATCAGTCAGTCGAGTCAGCTGAGATAGCAGAGAAGCTGAAGAGTTGAAGACGTGGCGGTGAACAATTTTCAACAGCACCCCCTAGTTTTCCGATGTCACAATCTGACAGCGTGACAGGGGATTCGTGCTGAAGGTCAAATACGAATTGTGTCGGCCACCGGTGGAGGTTTTTGGGCCCCCCCTAGACTACCCTCTCTCGATCCGTCCCAGGAGCATGGGCTAAATATCTTTATTGGATATGGAAGTTGTAGGTGTAATACTGGACACAACATTGCACAAACACATAAACACGTACGTGCATAGAGTAGGATAATGTACCACTTTTCCGGCTCAAAGTGTAAACACAGCAGGACAAAGTTGACAGCGAAGAGACACAGCACCACTGTGACAGACGTAATGTCATGGACTCGGATCACTGAAACACAGAACACAACCGTCACTCATTGTGGGTAGAGCTAACTTCACATATACATGCATGCATGCACACACGAACACACACAAATTTACGCACGCACGTACACACATCTAAAAGTAACACTAAGACTATGACCCTAGCTCCTTACAATCAACACAATTATATCTGAGTTGAACGCCTTTTTTATATTGCATGTACATTTGTTTTATTTGTCTTAATATGCTGCTCTACACTCCAAATTAATTTCCCTCCCAAGGGACAATAAAGTATTGTGAGTGAGTGAGTGGTGCTCTGAGGGAAAAACACATTTCAATGATATACACTGTTCGTGCACATTATAAAATGCCTTACCTATATTCTGTGCACAGTGCTGTACAAAATACACTAATTGCTATATATATAATAAATATTATGTAAAGTAGGGGATTTTGTAAGGTTTTTAAAATTTAAATCCATATTTGTTCATTTCACTCACGATTCGCTGTAGTTTTTTTTTGGGTGTAAATTACTAAGTTACATGAGTCAGAAATGTGTACAATACTGCAAAATTAATGTAAATTTTGACAACAACAATCTGGGAAATATTGGTTTAGTAGACACCATAATATGGTGTCTACTAAACCAATATTATGATAGTTATTCTTCTAGGGGATGTCTAGCTCCATCTAAAGTAGAAAATGTAAGACAGTTTCTACTTGGTAGACCGTCGTCACTAGCCATGAGGAGAGAAAGAGGCAGAAGTTGGGGATGATGTAACCGGGAAAGAATGTAATCTGGGAGAAAGTGCCCCACCCATATGGAGTCTTTTTTTGTGGACCAAAGTGCAGCCCACCGCTGACAATGGGGAAGATTACCATCCAGTGAAAAAAGTCTGGATCGCAAGGGCACAAGGAAGCCTGTGGACTTTGGCTTATCGAGTGTCTAACACTTTTTGAATCTATTTGACACCTGCCCTTTCGGGGGGGTATTTGTGATTTTGTTTTAATATAAATCATGCTGCTTACAATTATACAAAATGCCAAATAATCCAGTGCGTTCATTTATGCCCATTTGTTTTTCTCTTCATACATGTCATTATAATATCTTTCACTGGGATATATAACAAATGTTACATTTGCATTCTTGAGGTGTTTTACACGTCTAAAAAGTAATCATTTGTTATCCTGTTATTTGCAAGGTCATCTCGCAAGGTCATGGTTGCTCAATCATCAAAACTGTGCAGTTCCGGATTAAAAACAGCCTGTTAGTTCTACAATAACTTGATGACCTGTGGGAATCTTTCTGGATTTCTGCTGCAGTTGCTGTCGAGACTGCTTCCTGGTTACCCTGGGGGGTAGTTTAAATTTGTGGTGGCGTCTAATATGTGCATCTGCCATGATAATAACATGAGCATCTGTTGTAACAATAATCATGGTAAACGTCCCACTATCGACAACGCGAGATTCTGTATCAATGTATAATGGATGTTAATTGACAGGACTTTTGTAAACAGACTGCAGTCGACAGACAGCCCATGCAAACAACATTACACTCATTTATCAAAAGAACAATCCAATAGGAGTTCCTTGAAAGGGCAACCATCAATAATAAATCAGTCAGACGATGTAACTCTCAATCTGTCATACGGAAGTTTAATGCTAGGCTTCAGCTGCCAATTGTCGTTTGCATTGCAGGTGAAATGACAAATTTTATTTAAAACTCTCCAATTTATGACGAACTTGTTTTAAAATTGAAAATACAACCCATTATAATAGCCATAATTTAATTGCTCTCAGAAAATGCAAATAATTTGCTCCTTAGCTCCTATGCAGTGGCATATCTTGGATGTCTTGGGAGGGTGGCAAGTCTAGTCACTCATTAGTTTTCCATGCAAAAATTCAGGTTACATAGGAACAATATAAAAAGAAAAATATTCAAAGGAAGCCATGCCCCCCAAACTTGCTATTTATTAGGTAGATGGTTGCTTTATCTGCAGTTTTAATAGGTATCACATGCACACGCACTCCCGCCTGCATGCATGCACGCACACACGCCTACCCACCCACACGTATTTCAGGTGGACTGGGGTTTGACTCTGAGGCATACCAACCCCCGTTTTGATACTTTGCCAATTGCGTTCACCCTACACTGCCTGTGTCTTTCAGAAGACACCACGTGCCACTGACCAGTTTCTATGCCAGGGGAAGTAAAAGATTCCACATAGGGCGTAAACTTGTAACCTGTATTGGACTGACAGAGAGGGGATATCAAGATCTAAGCTCTCAGAGGAGTGAATACCCTGACTAGATCCTGATAAAAAGACACCATCAATTGTGGATGTAGATGATCATGATAATTGGCAATAGGAAGATTATACAGCAGGTCTGCTAAACCAATCACTGCTGGTAGTAAAGATAGTCAAGGAGTGGTAAACTTAACACCAGACTAAACATTTCCAATATTTGGCCATGAGATCATACCCACCTAACCAGCTGTCTCAGCATAGGCATCTTGGATCGGAAAACACGCAGGAACATGCCTTGCAGTCTAATAATGACCAGCTAATGCCCCCTTTACTCGAACCCACAGAGTCACAGACAATAGCAGAGGTTATTACAATCAAGTTTAGCTTTAGCTAGGCAGTGGAAACACGTCTGACCCAAATCCTGATAGTGTCTATGTTATAATTATTAATAATTATAATACAACAGTGTGGGTCTCTTTCCCTACATGACTTTTGTATTCTTCTGCATGTCTTAGCACATCTCCGATAGTGTTGCATGTATGGGGCTTAAATTGTGTAGATGTGCTAGCAATCCCATTACGTCAGTTTGTAGATTTAGACATTTTAAAATTTCACTCTGTGTTATGGGAATGTACATTTATCCATGTATATATATATATATATGTATAGATAAATAACAGATACATCTATAAGTAACAGTTTAACCAGGTCCCAAACTGTTCCTTAGAGCAGGCATCTACTCTAAAGCTCATTTGGCCATCTACATAACTAATCTGTAAGCAGTGAGGCATAGAATAATAGCTAGCTTAGAGAGCTAAAGAAAACGGTGAGTGTGTCCATAAGTTAATTAGCTGGTAGTTTGCAAGCAGATGTTTAAACCTGTCTTGTTTGAAGTCGTCATGGTCTGCTATATTGGCAATTATTGATTAATGGCAGTGTGTCCAATCATGTTCAGCTGGGGTAATGATTACTTTGGTAGTTTTTGTTGAACGAACCTGGTTGGTTGGCTAGATTGTGGTTGATTCTATATCTACGAGGTTTCTAGATACCATCTTCCCACATAAGACTGGGTTTATTTGTTCAACATAGTGCTACATGTGAAATGGTTTTCAGACTTCAACAGAAGAGAAATATTATAACTGTATTAAAGTGCTTAAACATTAATTACGTTCAATCCTACATCGTGGTAAATGTGTCTTAAAACACAATTTTTGTGATTCAGCTAAACCCTGGAATGTATTTATAAGTCTGTCCATTAATGCGACCAAACCAATGCTCATTCATTGTTGTCCCACCCAGTGAATTGTGACCCGACGTACGACTGACGAACCTTTTGGGCCCATTTGTCTGTTGGTGGCATACAGGTGATCAATTCAAAGCTTTAGATATGCCTGGGTACCGGTATACTAATCCACAGAAACTGTTGACTGGCCAAGTAAGTCCAGTTACAACAATGGGCAGACTACGCTAACTTCTAAAAATGGCACAATAAACTACCAAGATTGATAGGAACGCATACTTGTGACAGTTTGTGTGCTGTGCACAACATTTTTGCACAATTAACTGATGATGGTTGCATATTCCAACACATTTCATAAAAAAATTGTAACATGTCTTACTAGGTAGAATGTTAGACATGTTGTTTTCCTTACAGAACAGAAATATCCCATTACCACTCAATGTAGTATGCAATAAATATCAATATAACAATGAAGATCATGTTGGATTGTGCAATCCTACTTATTTTTAAACATATATACATTTATACCACTGGTTCATTGCATCTGTTTGTGATATATAGTTTAGTAGCAAGATTTTACTAATTTCCATCAAGTGGAAAAACACAGATGGCACATGGCTAAGGCAGCGCTGGCTTATCAAGTCACATGGAGAGTAAAACTTTTTTTAATATACTATTATACTGGGTATATGAGTCTGAGTAGTATAATATTCTGTTTCGAAACATGTGGCTAAATAGGGCAATGCAACATTGCAGAGTATTATGAATAGTGATATACTTGACACATCACCCATGTGTCATCACTAAAAAAATCATCCTACATTTAATTTTAATCTAGCTCTCTGTTTGATATTTTATATGGATATGATATTCCAGAATAAATGATATAATGTAACTCAACTCAGTAAATAAATGGTTCCATTCACATGTAGAATTCTCTGTGAGAACGAAGACCAATCTACTTCATCAGTGATACAGCCATACAAGATGTTTTAACATTTCAATTCACAGCGTCTTTGTCTACGTTTTGCTCTCAGTGATAAGTGAGCGCTGTATATATATATATATATAACCTGCATTGCAAGCATTTCTTTTTACCTTCTAAATAAATACATGGCCAATCCAGCACAACTTAGAAATAGTTACCCTCACCTCTATTCAAATAATTTCTGCATGCTTGAGTACTTCTGCATGTTGCCTGGAGTTGTAAGTAGGATTCAACATAGGTGGCAGGTGTCAGCTGAAATGGTACGTGCCAGTTCTATTGAAAATAGGACTCATTTGCAATGCAATGTCCTGGATTTTGACTCAAGGAGTTTTAGTACTTCCTCATATTGCTTCAGGGGCTTAGTCAGAGACCTGTCTGCCAGTCTTCAAGACTGTCAGATGACTCGCCAAGACGGATAATTACAACTAATAAAACAGTGGTAATTACAACTAATAAATCAGGTGGAATTCAGAGGGGGCCTGCTGGTCACTAGATTAACTATAACTAATAGTTCCAAGTCTAGGGACCACATTAATGACTATCCTCAGCACAACTGGCACTGAAACAAATCATAATATGGATCAGCATTAATTAAATAAATGGCTCAAATGACACTGGTTTGTCATTTAAAAATTAAACTGGCCAATAACGGTTGTGATTGATGTGACTGGCCACCACACAAGCTGTTCACATGCTAAGAGGTATACTTTTGATTAATTCAAGACTGGCAAAAGTTTATTTCTGGCTAAGGGCCTGTATTGCTTGGAGATGCACGTAGGATAGCCTGTCTCTTGACTGAAAGTATGACTTGTTTGCAACGTAAAGTCCTCGTTTCTGACCCAACGAAGGAATGCTGACATTGTCCTTGTTTGGCCTCATTGATTTGGTTTAGATCTTAGAAATGTGTCAGTTTTTGCGTGGTCTCTTTCTGTGCCATTCTCTAGTCACACTCAGTTACCACCCCAGTAACATCTTTATCTTACGAGGCATTGTTTGAGATAATGCCTTCACCAGTTCGCCTCCACCACAGGTAATGTTTCACAATTGTTTGTAAACATTAGGTCCATATTATCAGGAGAAGGCTTGTTGGTAAGGGACTTCATAGTCCCTATTACTCAAAATCACCATGTAACAATTACAGCAGTAATAAAATGTGTGGTAAGCTGGGGCTTAGCCACAGATATGTCTGCTGGTCTTCTAGACTGGCAGATGACTGGCCAAGTCTGGTAATTACAATGCTGATAAGACAGGTGAAATTTAGAGGGGGCCAGCTGGCAACTAGATTAATTAATAACTGGTGATAAATAGTAATAAAAAAGAACATTTGTATAGGGCTATAAAACCTGGATTTAAATGTATTTTGAGGCATTTGATGCACATGAATTGGTAAGCTGTGTAAATGATAATAAATTAATTCAAGTAGATGAGAACAGATTAAATAAAATTATATATTATGTAAATATAATAAATACATATTATAAGAAACATATATAATGATAATAAGCAAATAAAACATGCATGACATATAAATTGTTACAAAAAAGACATGACTATATATATATATATACACTGTATATATAACATACATTTCGCAAAATGTTAAATAAACTGAGTGACCTGAGCATATGAATGATTCACAATATTATATGCAACACAGAAGATGAGTCTTTAAAAGTATTTTTAAATGTGCAAGGAAAGAGAATTTCTTCATCTCATCTCATGTGGAAGTGCATTCCACATTCAAAGAGCGGAAACCCTGTTCTTCTAATGGAGATTAATTAGCTTTCACCCATGAAATCATATATCATCATTGGTGCGTTATTTAAGGCCAAGTAAACAACTGATTTTAAATAAGGACAAGCCAAATAGGTAAGTGGTCAGTACAGTTTATGTATTTACCACTGCATCTAGACAGTATTAGGCACATATACCACGTTAAACATTTAAAACATTCCATTTTATATTATATCATATAGTATAAATATTAAATACATTAAGTTTTACTTCTAATTAATGTGTAATTACATGTAATTACTTTACATTTAAATAGTTTTATTTACAAGTTTTATTTGTTATTGATTATACTTATTACGCACACATTGTGCTTATAAGGGAACTTGGCAATGTTTTATAAGAAATACATTTATCATATATATGTTAACCAATTCAACTGAACATACATACATTTATATTATTACATATATGCTAACCAATTCAACTGAACCGACATACATTTCTAGACTAATACAGACATCATTAGAATACTGCATGTGTACATGCAAATATGCATGTACATGAACAAGAATAGTTCTAAAAATAAATATTTAAAGCATGACTCAAGCATTACAGTTGAGAGCTGTGCTATAGAGAGATGTGAAGAAGCACATCCAACAAGACCATGCTCCACCAACTCCTAATAACACCTTGCCGTAAACAATCAGAGCAATATTACATTGGTCTTTTTTAATAGCATCCAACATTCCACCGCCTCTGCTAACAGGTTACAGGTGAGACAGCACGTAGTACTAGATATTCATGAGGCATCCACCCACGTGCCTGATTTACAAGAATTCTCACTGAAACGACGCCAAGGGCAGTATTCACAGTGGTAGCATAGGTGTATTAATGAAGGGTTATATTTGTGAATGTCTGGCTACACACCACCACAGATGGTCCTTTCAGGAGATGTTTAAAGTACTTATCCATCCAAGTAGAGCAATTACAGAAGGGTAGCATGGTTGCCGGTGTCATTACGACACTGAATGTACCTTGCCTGGCATGGAGTTTGAACCAGACATCTTTGTAATGTAAAACTTGTCTGTCAGCTAAAAGTATGCCTGCTTAGAGGTTGAATTTGTAAGACATAGGACAGGTGTTTTAACCAATTGAGATACGAGGTTAGATATTGAGAAATTGGCACCTCACTTTGTTAATTACAGAGGTCTCTGAGCACAAGTTGCTCTATTCCTACTGATTCTTTTTTTACAACATACCTGAATTTAAATCTCATCAAATTGTTTTTATTAAATAATTTGATTAATTAGAAGCCTGGAAGCAAGACATTTTTTCTAAACTTGCAGAAATTGTAGCTGTGATACTCATGGACAGCTTTTTTGTAATCATAATTATAAAAATCTATACAGCATACCAGATGGTGAGAAGAGATGAATTTCTGTGACTTTAAATTGATCAGAGCAATTATTGTACAACATAGGCAGACTAACAGGGCTTACATTTGCGAGCTGTGGCTTGCCAATGCCTACCAAATATTGTCTTGGTGACTAATTTTTAAATAATGGGGGCTGACTGGCCGAGTATAAAGACTGGCTAAATCTATAAATAATGCCTGTCCAGATGCCCTGACTACTTTGTGCCAATGGCAAAGAAAATCATCATTCACTTGTTACAATTATTTTTAAATGTTGAAAACACAGGATAAAACTACCAAAACTCCAGCAAGGAAGCTGCCACTGATGTAGGGTGGTACTGGTCTAATTTAAGTGATAACGGGCCAGCAGTTTAGGCAGAAAATGTCATTCACTTGAAACAATTTAGCACTACAAAGTCTAACAAGTCTGTATGATTAAAATGAATTAGTAACTGCCTGAGGGTAGGAGTATTCCCACGCAATGTGAATGGTCTGTCTACTTCTGAGAAGGGGGATTGAACGTAATGCTGACTGGGATGGGGAGCAACGGCAGGGGGAAGGTATTATTATGGATATAGTTTCTGTCAAGTAAACAACCCTGCATTTGTTTTCAATAACAGTTTGAGCTTTCAAGGATCATGAAACATATGTAAATAATATGCATTATGTGTATTATGGTTACTTTAAAGCTTGTCCCTTTTTATAGTAATTCAGATAGTTAATACATTTATCAGTTTGGATTACTACAGCATAGTACACATGTGTTTGACTAACAAACATTCACATGACCATCAAGCAGTAAAACCTTTATTTCCAGGAAGGATGATTACGAATATAGATAATGGTTCATGTGAAGATGTATAGGAATGCAAATATTTTCTCTTACAAACCACTGGAAGTCTTCAGGAGCCATTTTCTGTGCCAAATGTAATTATAGTAACACGTCTTAATTCAGAAAAATTACTCTGTTAATTTATGAGGATAATTATCTACTGGTAGCAGTTACACAATAAACTCTTGTTAAGTACAAATGTGAATTTTGGGAGAGACATGTATTGTGTGGTCAGTTTTACATGCAAATGAAGTAATATGATTAAATTGTTATTAGTTGTGAACTATTGGTCATGATGAGACCTAAAGCAAAGTACAATCATAGACATATAGTGCCCCATCCAAATCATTGTTCTGGCGTGCTGTAGAGTAGCATTACAAATAAATTAAGATATATTTTAAAATATGAATGTGCAAAATTAATGTCGGCAACCAGGAACTGTCATATTCACTACAATTTCATACATTAAAAATAAATTCTGAGTAAACCACAGGTGTGATACAATTGATTGTAGTTGCAAATGGTTAGATTGCATTGATTCTTTTAGATGTATTGGCCCATACAATTGACTTGTGTTTCCCTATAAAGTAGCTGGTAAGCAGAAAGTGAAATGCTTTTTTGTAATTTTCACCAGAGTCCCACGCTCTGCAGAAATTACAGATGTTGTAAAGCTGTAGGCAAACATCACTCATTTTAATTTCATCAACAATTCAGCAGGCTAGATGTCCAGTTTTTTGTGTAGTATTATAGTTTCTAGTATGTACTTTTCCAGGGGAAAACCTAGAAAATGTGTACTAGTTGTGCATATTCTGGTTAGTATACAAATTGTTTTACACCAGTTGATGAACTAAACCTATGATGCATACAAGTGAAGCCAGTCTAGCTCCACCGCGAAGGGTGTCACTGTCATATGATTCCAGATGACATCTTGTTTGTGATGATTATGAGTGTACATGTGTGATATCGCTGATGTAAGCACTGCATTTGTTGCCTGCATGCAAAACTGGGAATTCATGCAAAAAGAACCATTCAGCAAACTGGCTATGGGGTGGATTAATCCAAAGTCATACAATTATCTGAGCATGCATGTAGTTAAAAGTTCTGCGTACCATGTATTCATGTGCCATTTCATTGTCAACAGTGGCTGCTGCATAATACTATATTTAAAAAAAATGGACTGATTACAATAGATAATAAGTGTGTGACAACACCCCTGGGTAATGAGGCATAACGGAATCTATTATATTCTATATGGGGGTCTCACGTATTTACACCATGACAACAAAGTCACCCAGTGCAGAATGCAAACTACAACGCAGGCTACCTTGGCATCAGTGATGATGTGTTTTAGAAAACACTGAGAGGAGCCACTCTCCTGTCGGTACCACTGTGATTTTATGTTCACTTTATACTGGGAAATATAGGCATGTGAAAAAGAAATGTATTTAAAGTTGATTACTGCTATTGTTGTTTTACTGTTTTATGGTTGGATGTAAGCTAGTATACACGTGTACATTTATATATAATATACTGTGTGTATAAAAAATTATATGGTTCTCTACATGGTCTGGTTTACACACCCAAACATATATTGGGTCTCAGTAATCGATGGAAAGGCCTATGGAAACATGATGGAATGATCATAGCATTCGGTGCGTGGTTCACATGAGGCTAGTACTTCACGCATAGAACTACACTGTTACACTGACATAACATGTCAGCAAATATTATATGTAGAGTAATGCGTGTTTTGCTGTAACAAAACATGTGAAATCACAGCTGAAATTATGTAGCCTGTTGGCGTCAGTATGTTTCACAGTGATTCATTGACCAAAATATGGTCATTGGCCACCATCTTCTTGTTCCGCAATGTTCTATGTTAGCAAAACATAACTAAAAATATGCATAAAATATGCTTCATATTTGCTGACAGGTTGTGTTATATCAATGTTTATATCTAGATACCTAAAGTATCAGTCTCAGATGAAGCATGCAACGACTCAATAAAGTGGGCACCTTGTTCCACATATATCTGATTTCAGATAACCAGTGTTTCCGCCAGCAGGGTAAATGGGTAAAATTATGTACCCAAAAATAATTCTAAATGCAAAAATCCAGATTTTAACATTTCGTTTAATATTCTGTGCAATGAAACTCATACTTGATGACGTTTTTAAAGGTGAAGAATGAGGTGAGGATAGAACATGGCGTACCGGTATATTGGTAGGCTTAGTGTAAAGAATACGGTGTGCTGTCATGGCTGTACATTTTTTGCTATGTTTTCGAGTATTCATTGTTTCTTGGTGAAGAAAAATAAGCCAATAAGATACCATACTACAGTTTACAATTTTCCTGCTGACTGTTACATTTATTATTCATTCTCCTACGAAACATGGAAATGATCACCATGAGTCGGGCGGGATTTCCGACTCCAAATGCTTGGAAATCACTTCTCCGAGCATCTAGAAATCCAATTTTTTCTGGGGGAGGGCCCCCACACCCCCCACCCATCAGGGCTCCATAGGCGCCCAAGGCAGGCCTGCCAGTTCCATGGTTTCACAATTGACTAACTCCATACCCAAAATATTTTGATAACCATAATATAAATTTTATACAAATCACCAGTTGTAACTTTAAGTCATAGATGCTATACATTTACAGTACATACAGAACAAAATATTGAATCAATATGTTAGTTAACCTAATTAAAACTGGGGCACATCAGCAATTCAGCACACAGCCGTACCACATACGATACACAGTTGGTGAAGAAACAATGTTTAGACATAAAAAATAGTATCACAGGGTTGGACTTATGTTTCAGCATAACTGCAAAATTGCATTAAGTTTACATTTATAAAAAAAAACGTCTTATCTCCCAAATCACTGGTTCAGACATGTGTTGTGTGTTACGTTGAAATCACAAACCATGTGGTGTGTTCAACAAGACAGTAATTAGGTATTAAACCATGCACTAGACATGCGTAGCCTTAGGCGTAGCCTCACCCTACACTACATTGGCTACAGCCTACAGGCTACAACTACACAGGTACGCTGGCTTAAGTTAATGGTCCGTGTAGCCGTAGGAATACTTTTTTAATTACAATTTAGACAGATTTGACGAGAATTAACATGACATAATTGCAAGAATTACACATTATTTAGATTACTATTTCGTCTAAGGAATTGTGCAGAGTCGGTCATTAGGCCGGCTTCTAAGCTATAAATCACCCAGGATACGCTGGTGACAACAGAACGCCCACACAAATAGCCCGAGAGCCACGGACGGAGCCGCTGCCGGCAGCTTACCACCGCTTACTTACCCCAGGTATAGCCCGCTGCTAACTCTTGTGCGCCGGCGTGCTGTGGTCCCCATCGGGGTAACTTTTCCGTGGCGGCGGCGGGGTTATTTTGATTAGGGTCATCTTCGGCCATGGAATTTCGGAAGATCTCTTCCTCTGACTTGCGCCCCATCGCGATACACTTTCCTTTCATCATTATCAGAACGATTGCTGGTCGAGTCAGCTGTCAACAGTCTTCAACAGCTCAGCGCGTAACAGTCACATGACCACTTTAATCACACCACTGGCCAGGTGCGAGATACAAAAAGTTGATTGTAAAATAATTGAGGTAGTAAAATAAATATGTATTTTATTGGGTCGAATGCGTACTTTCTTCTCACATTATATGTTAACAGAAAATTTGTTACATTTTGATAGAATTTTGTCGAACCGGAAGTTTGTACTGGCGACCGGAAGTTAAAGTTCAGTCACGTTTGGCATGAGGCGACTCTAGTTATGTAATTTAACGCACGTATCACACGTACTGCGCTGAATCGTGTGTAATTTATTGGTTTTCAATTAAATGTAAAATGCACTAATGATGTTACACATTATTTTTGTATGACACTAAAATGGCTTTCAATATGTATTAATTAAACTTCGCTGACAGTGACACTGGCACTGATTCACTGTGAATGTGATTGAGTCATTGACAGGCCCGTGTTCTTCTTTTTTATGTTAAGCAGCTACCATCCGTTGAGCAGATCGAGTCTGCTCGGAGATTTTGCTGCACTTTGGGTGACTGACAGGTGCTTGTTTTAAGGGTTTTTCAGCTCTGGTTATACTGTCTGGTCATTCGTTATGTCGATGTCGTATGTTTGAAAGCTCATTTGATCTCTAGAATAGTTGTTGCTAGTATTTCCCCGACTTATTATTATAATTTCTCAAACATTCGTGTAGTTATTGTCATTCAACTTAAAGTTAAAATAGCCTAGTACTAGTAGGTCCGGACAACGAGATCCCTGCATCCTACGCCTACAGGATTTGGCTAGCCTGCTTATAAATCAGACCTAGCAGCAACACCAGCCAGCCACCACACTGCCGATAATTAATAATAATCGAATGCCAATAATAATAGGCCTACCATGCTTTCGCAAGTTTCGGCCTGGCTTTGCAAATTATCACTGCATGATGTCATTAGTGATGAGTATCCCTATTATTTTAATGGCCTATAGCTTCATTGAAGGTAAGTATTTATTTGAAATTTAGTCAAATTTGTTTTGGTATGAAATTATTTAAATTAATGTTTATGAAATTATGGAACTGTCTAATTATTACAGACTAATATGTAACAAAACGGATAAAAATAGAATAAGTAGAGCATCTACAGAGGCTATCCGAAAAAATTAAAAGTATGGACTTGTAGACCTGGACTCTGGTGCTTAATTTATAATAAATTATATATATAAGAATTAAGGAACCGATATTAACACTACATGTACAATTATTACAAGTACATATGCAGTGTACATATTACTCTAATAATGAATTACATAATAAATACATTTTTAATAGATAGTTAATCAATTATCAAGTATTTCCATTTTGAACGTTTCGGAAGTTTCCTCTTCTACTGTCCACTAGTTGGAAGAGTCCACATCCACATCCACATCCGATCCCTTCCATTCATTCCATGTGTCAAACAGGAACACAAGCATCTGTATAAAAACTAACATTTTGCCATTGACCCTTGTCAATGTATAAATGGCTAAAAATAATTGAAACCTGTCAAATCTAAGGGATTATCCTGGGGGGTACTCCGGCAAAGACACACACACACTAGTAAGTAGGACAAAGTATTGCTGATTCAGCGAACTTCCATACATTGTGTAAGATATCTGCCGGGGGAGTGTACTCGGCTTCAAATCCTGTGCTGCGGTGTCGAACCTTGGGCAAGTTCATTCACTCTACATTGCTCCAGTTCACAGCATTAATTTCAGCATGGTTGGATGCATCCCAGAGAAATCGAGATACTGTTCATTTGAACGGGTCTGCCCGTGAGTAAAGTGTAAAGCGCTTTGAGCAGTCCTGAGGACTGGATACTGCGCTATATAAGAACTTCACTTTACCAACACTGACTTGCGAAGATGAGTCCCTAATGATGTTTTTTGTGGCAGGTAGTGACTGCATTGTCTTGTCGTAGTTGGACATACCTCACCATGCACGTGGTGCGGCTACTGCTGAGTTGGGCCGCTGTGAGACAGTGTCCAGTGCGTCCAGCCTGGCTGATGGTGGCGCGTGGTCAAGCAACAGCACTTCCTGTCCGAATGAAGAAGTTGAAGTCCGAGAAACAACTGGTGGGTTGTAGCAATAACAAAACCAACATTGCGTTTAACACTATGTGCTTCTGTAGATAACTTATTATCCAGCTGGTGGGTTGTAGTAACAAGACCAACATTGCGTTTGACACTAGGTGCTTCTGTAGATAACTTATTATCCAGCTGGTGGGTTGTAGTAACAAGACCAACGTTGTGTTTGACACTATGTGCTTCTCTAGATAACATATTATCCAGCTGGTGGGTTGTAGCAAAAACAAGACCAACGTTGCATTTGACACTATGTCCTTCTGTAGATAACTTATTATCCAGCTGGTGGGTTGTAGTAACAAGGCCAACGTTGCGTTTGACACTATGTGCTTCTGTAGATAACTTATTATCCAGCTGGTGGGTTATAGTAACAAGACCAACATTGTGTTTGACACTATGTGCTTCTGTAGATAACTTATTATCCAGCTGGTGGGTTGTAGTAACAACCAACATTGTGTTTGACACTATGTGCTTCTGTAGATAACTTATTATCCAGCTGGTTGGTTGTAGTAACAACCAACGTTGTGTTTGACACTGTGCTTAATAATAATAATAAGGTCTTATATAGCGCTGTATCCAGTCCTTAGTTCTGTCCAAAGCGCTCTACAAAAAAGTTCACAATTATTTGTCACTCATTTAGGTAGCGAAAGCGATTTTAAAAAGGTGTGTCTTCAGCGCCGTCTTAAACGACGCAATAGTGTCACACTGTCTGACTGACTGTGGGAGATTATTCCAAAGTACAGGGGCCGCTTTGGAGAACGCACATTCTCCAAATGATTTGAGGCATGTGGTTGGTACTGTGAGCAGACCAGAATTTGATCGGAGGGAGTGTGTGGGCTGATATTCAACAAGAAGCTTGGAAATGTATTGCGGTGCAAGTCCGTGGAGTGCCTTGAAGGTGATCAGGAGAATTTTAAACGTAATTCTTTCTTGGATGGGAAGCCAATGGAGAGATTTCAGGACTGGTGTTACGTGCTCGTGTTTCATTGTTCGTGTGATTAAACGAACAGTCGTGTTCTGAATGCACAGCAGTCTACGTAGCTGACACTTGTTAGTTCCGAACAGCAGCGAATTACAACCATCTAGTCTAGACGTTATAAATAAATGGATGATTTGTTCGGCAGCTCCTGGCATAAGAAATTTGAGGATTTTACCCACATTTCGGATTTGCAGACCAGAAGATCTACAGATGGCACTGACTTGTTGATCCATTGTAAATCCAGCATCGAACATGATCCCAAGATTTCTGACACATGTACTGGGGGTCACTTGGGCATCTCCAATGTTGATCTTTGTTGTTTTAGGTATCTTTCTGCACAGCGCCTCTGATCCCGTGAACAGAACTTCAGTTTTGTCACCATTTAATTGAAGTTTGTTTGCTGTCATCCAACCGTTGATGTCAGCAATGCATGTTTCTAGCTGAGATATGGCAACAGATGTGTCTTGGATCTTGAATGTTGTGTAGAGCTGCGTATCATCAGCGTACATATGAAAATCCAAGCCATGTTGTCGGATTTTGCAACCCAGTTCACCAGCCGTGTATATGGTGAACAGTGACGGTCCCAAGACTGACCCTTGGGGGACACCTCATGTCAGCACTGACACGTTCAAGATGTCTTCTCCAATCTTAATAGCTTGTTTTCTGTTTTCGAGATACGAGGTAAACCAGTTTAGTGCTGTGCCCGAAAGGCCGATCTTCTTAGACAGACATGACACAAGCACCTGGTGGTCAATCGTGTCAAAAGCAGCAGACAAGTCAAGGAGGACTAGACACGAGACACACCGATTATCCGCAGATAAGAGTAAATCGTTCTGGATTCTCAGCAGTGCAGTCTCTGTACTGTGGCCCTTTCTGAATGTTGACTGATTCACTTCAAATAGGTTGTGCTGTGCCATGTGACGTGACAAACGTGACAACACCACCGACTTCTGTAGATAACTTATTATCCAGCTGGTGGGTTGTAGTAACAAGACCAACATTGCGTTTGACACTAGGTGCTTCTGTAGATTACTTATTATCCAGCTGGTGGGTTGTAGTAACAAGACCAACATTGTGTTTGCCACTAGGTGCTTCTGTAGATAACTTATTATCCAGCTGGTGGGTTGTAGTAACAACCAACGTTGTGCTTGACACTATGTGCTTCTGTAGATAACTTATTATCTAGCTAGTTTGTTGTAATAATCTCGCTAATATAGTCACTTTGCCATTCAGGTCGCTTTTGCCGAGACCCAAGGGAACCTTAACAGTGAGGTTTCACAGACCATGTGTATGGAGGAGGTTTCACTGACCACGTGTATGGAGGAGGTTTCACTGACCACGTGTATGGAGGAGGTTTCACTGACCACATGTATGGAGGAGGTTTCACTGACCACGTGTATGGAGGAGGTTTCACTGACCACGTGTATGGAGGAGGTTTCACTGACCACGTGTATGGAGGAGGTTTCACTGACCAAGTGTATGGAGGAGGTTTCACTGACCAAGTGTATGGAGGAGGTTTCTCTGACCACGTGTATGGAGGAGGTTTCACTGACCACGTGTATGGAGGAGGTTTCACTGACCACGTGTATGGAGGAGGTTTCACTGACCACGTGTATGGAGGTTTCACTGACCACGTGTATGGAGGAGGTTTCACTGACCACGTGTATGGAGGAGGTTTCACTGACCACGTGTATGGAGTAGGTTTCACTGACCAGGTGTATGGAGGAGGTTTCGCTGACCATGTGTATGGAGGAGGTTTCGCTGACCATGTGTATGGAGGAGGTTTCGCTGACCATGTGTATGGAGGAGGTTTAGCTGACCATGTGTATGGAGGATGGGTATTTTTGCTAGTACACAAAACGTCAAGGGAGAGTTGTTGTTTTTTACAGGCCCGGAAGTTTGTTGACGTCAAGAGGGTTCGTGTTATCGGAGGTCACGGTGGGGATGGCTGCCTGTCATTTCTACGACTGCCCTTCAACGAGTGGGCCGGGCCAGACGGGGGTGATGGTGGCAACGGAGGTCACATCATATTCCAAGGTAGTCCTGAAGTAAATGCCTTTGGACATTTGGTGAAAACTGAAATGAACAGAATGTACATTTTTTTATTTTACTGCTAAATATAAACTGCTGTAATTAACATGTTCTTGATAGTCTTGTTCTAAGCTAGACAGTAGATGTATAGATTGGATTCATTAGTACTGTTATTATAATTAAACGTGATTACAAACACACACTATGAGTTTTGAGTAATATTGCTAAAATGTTTGTATGGTTATTCACTTGTACTATGGTACATTTTTTGTGGCCTTATGCACGAAATGATATTTGAAGAGGAGTAGTAAGTAGATCCGTGTAAAGATCCGTGGTGCATGTTAAGATCCGTGTTGTGCACTAAGATCTGTGTTGTGTGTTAATGGGTGTTGTGCACAATGATCTGTCTCATGCACTAAGATCCCTGTTAAGCACAAAGATCTGTGTTGTGCATGAAGATCCATGTTGTACACTATGCTCTGTGTTGTGCAGTACAATCCATGTTTTGCATTAAGATCCATGTTATGCACTAAGATGTATGGTATGCACTAACATCCATGTTGTGCACTAACATCCATGTTGTGCACTAACATCCATGTTGTGCACTAACATCCATGTTCTGTAAGATCTGTGTGTGTTGCAGCCAGTCGTAGTGTGAAGTCTCTGGAGCATGTCAAGTCGCAGTGCATTGGCGAGAGTGGCGCAGACGGCCGCAACAAACACTGCCATGGCAAGAACGCACCACACACCTACATACAGGTACGAGTTCTTTATTGAAAATATTAATATAATATCCATCACAAAACCTATCACTTAGCAACTGTATCCATCAAGTTTACAAAATGGCTGCTGCACATGTGAATCGGAGATTACATCATATATTTTGTTGAAATTATTGACCCAAATGTTTTTCTTTGCAACACAAACATAAGGCAATGTTTTATTTGTGAGAACTGCATGCGGGAAATGTTAATATGACAGACATCATGCCAGACGTCATCCCACAAGGTAATGTAATACGACTGTTATAATTATTATTGTGATGTCAGTTTCTGGATCCGTCATTTCTGATGTCATGATATGAATCTTTGAGGGCAAGTGACCTATGTTGACAATGGTAAATAAGATGGTTTAAAAAAAAATAGAAATACCAATAGAATGCCACAGCGTGTGCCTGATATGTACACAACACGTCATTCTCAGATGTGATGTATTTATAGGTTCCAATTGGCACCTTCTTCAAGGACACAAACGAGGAAATTGTTGTGGACTTGAAGAAAGACGGCGATCTGTTTGTGGCAGCTCGCGGTGGTGCCGGTGGCCACGGCAACCACTACTTCCTGTCGAATGAAGAGCGGGCGCCAACCATATACGAGGAAGGAGCTCAGGGCCAGGAGCAACTGCTCTTCTCAGAGATGAGAGTCATGGCTCACGTTGGCCTCGTAAGACATATAATGATGCTCTTGTAGTGTTGCTGTTTGAGTATGTGGCATAGCACACACACCCCCGATGCGACCACTGATGAACATTTACATTTGCATGTTATAAACTTACTTTGGAGCAACTGTTGAAACATATGCGACGTTTTTCGACCCGTCTACAGCAGATCTTGCTCTACAAACTGATTATTCCACCAGAATCTCTGAGCTGCATCACATGACATCAGAGCGTGAACAAGATCCGCTGTAGATGGGTCGAAATGTCACAGGTGTTTCAACAATTGCTCCAAAGTAAGTTTATTTCTTGCTGTCTAATGTAATGTTGGAGCCATGAACAATACAGGGATTCCCTTGGACTGCGGAAACGCATCAATGATGCATTGTACGCTGAAATGCCGCATTCTTTTCTACCGTATGTGCCCCAAAGACGCACACGAAAACGTGTCTGAGAAATCTGCGAAAATTGAGGGTTACTTGTGTAGAATCCGGGCTCACCTCGATTTTGCCGTTATTAACTACAGTTTTGCCTACATTTACGTGTTGATGCAATAATTAAATCATTCTACATTATCCCAGGCATAATTTTGCTATAAAAATTCTGCGTCTTAGCGCATTTTGAGGCGCAAATAGCGCTCCAGTTTGCTCCAGTCCACGCCCAAACACAGACAACAGCCGCGCAGACAACAAACTGAAGTTTGAACAATGGCCTGAATATGAATTATTTAAATCACATCTTACATTGATGACTGGACACTGAGAACAGTCTAATCTATACCCTTGTGTCATGCCAACCTCTTGCCTGTCGTTGACATTATTTATAAGTTTTAATCGAGCACTGTGAACAGTGTTTGTTGCCACTGACACTGTATTATCACCCATAGTCAAGTTTCAAGTCTTGCAGAACAAAGTGCACTCCGTTCAATATCTATACAAATAATATCCATCCATGCATCTACACTATATGCACCATGTTTGCTAAATATTATAATTGGAGTACATTCTAAACATTTTCATTGTATGTGACTTGTTGTACCTCAATGTCACAAACTGCCGCATCATATTTCTCAGAACCGCCCTATCCGTGTAGCAGTAGACTGTAGCAGCATGACCAGTCCGTGAAAAAGGAGGCACACCTACACAGACTATCTAGTTTTGTAATGTTACAGATTTTGAAGACAAAAAATGTCTTTGTTGATGTAAATAGAACCAGGCACATCCGTTAATAGTTATATCAACATTTTATACAGAAAAAGGGAATTAACTAGACAACCAGTGCAGGGACTTAAATTGTTCTTGGTCTAGTAAATTGCACGTTGACAGGTAGTAGCAACTTTTAACAAGTCTTAGTGATCCTCCATGATCCTCTCTGTACACTGTAGTATTTTACAACATCAAATCAAATCAATTTATTTTCAATATTTATAATTATAAACGGACATATTATTATTATTGAATGCATGTATCCTTTGAATAAATAAATCAACTTCTGTTCTGTTTAAAATGCCACAAAGTACTGGAAGGCCCTGTGTATACTTGTAGGTTGGTTTTCCAAATGCTGGCAAGTCAACTTTGTTAAGAGCCATCTCGCGGGCGAGACCGAAGGTGGCATCGTACCCGTTCACTACCCTAAATCCTCATGTCGGCATCGTTACCTTTGATGACCTTCAACAGTTGGCAGGTAAGGACACTTCTGCTTCATTGCACTATTCAGTGAGGTATTGTGTCATTTGTCTTCTCTCTCTCGCTGTCGGTCATGATTCTGACTAAATGCTCACTTGGTTCAGTCCATATGAGTCATCTCGAAGTCGGTCGGTCTTGTGCAATTGTGTACCACTGTTTGGAATCTATTCCTTTTTTCTTCAGGTTTTGTTTTATAACGTCAATGTATCTTAGTTTTTGGCGGCCTCTCTTCCTAGTTCCTTTTGATAGTTGTAAAAATAGACTTTGTTTTGCAAGTCTGTTGTTGTCCATACGAGTCATGTGACCTGCCCATCTGAGGTTTGTTTTGTGTGAATAGTTGTTCCATGCTCGGGATGTTTGCTCTTTTGAGTGTTTCTTTGTTTGTAATGTGGTCTCTCCATGTTATTCACATGATAGATCGGAGGTATCTCATCTGTAAAGCATGTAGCTTCCTAACTTGCTTTCAGTTTAGAGTCCAGGTTTCAGCTCTGTAGAGTAGCATACCGAGTACAATTGCTCTGTCATTTATAAACTTGCGATTAATCACTGGAGGTCAGTGTTTACTCGGATCTGACTGTCATTTTCCACATTGCATCATACAAACATTTTAGGAATTTATTTACTACATAGTTGGATAGTTGTGTCAGTCGCTTTTTTAGGAGTGCTTTACCTGTGATCACTAATGAAAGGACGACGTTGCACTCTAAGATCTATGAACTTAGTCACGAAAGTATATATACATTGATATGATAATACCAATATATTAATAGTATCAGTCAGAAGTGTAAAATATCGATGTCTGGTGCCAGATGAAACTGCCTCAGAACCCACCCCCTTTCCCAAGCTAAAATAATTTCATGTCATATCAGACATCAATGTTCTGAGATGATCCCTTAGGCATGTCCAATGTGTACATGTGCTGCTGTATGACGTTGCAGTGGCCGACATCCCTGGTCTCATCAGTGGCGCGCACCTCAACCGTGGTCTCGGCTTCTCCTTCCTCCGACACATCGACCGCTGCCTCCTCCTGCTCTACATCCTTGACCTGTCCAACGACGCTCCTTGGCAGCAGCTCGACGAACTGCGCTACGAACTCGAGCAGTACCAGCCCGGTTTATCATCGCGGCCGCACGCCATTGTCGCCAATAAGACCGATCTTCCGATGGCGGCAGAGAACTTGAGGCGGCTACGTGAACATGTTGACTTGCCAGTGTTGGCGATCAGTGCCAAGTATAAGGCTGACATAGAGCCACTGTTGATGCATCTGAAGGAGATGTATGAACTGTATGCCAGGGAAGATGAACACAGCTAACAGAAGCTTCTGTTTACTGCTATAGAGTAATAGAGACACACATGAGCCTCGGGACTTGTCTGGTGCGTACAGAACGAACCCTGTACAGTGAAAGAAGCCAAAGTGGTAACATTCTTGTTATTCATTTTTCTCATTGACTTGCCATGCTGAACAAACCTGACACCACCTACATTTTGTAGAATGTTTATTTTATTTTGTACAAGAAATATTAAGCGGAACTTAAATACAATAATTGTACTCTTCTTTACTAGCCTCCAGGTGGAGTACTAACATACGGGGTGTTATAATAATAAACAAAACACCGTCAATTTCCCTATTTGTTTTTCGCAATATATGTCACAATATTAAACAGAGAACACACACAAGAATATACAGTAGAGTAGAGCAACAACTGTTCTGATGGTGTCTGTGGAAGATGTCTATCCTGTCTCCATTGATTCCATCTCTTCATTGTTGATGGCGGTATGCTTGCTCAAGTTGTCGTACTCATCTGAGAGAGACATCTCCAGGCCAACGGTGGGCGACTGCAGTTGGTCCTACAACGATAGGTACCCTGTACAGACTGATAACATGTTATCATCTAACGGTGGACGGACAAAATCCAACTGGTAAAAACCCCGTTAGGACATAATCCCCACTTTGACGTAACCCCACACTACCAAAACCCCACTCCAGTCACATATGATGCCACACTCGCAAAACTATGTTTTTTGTTTTATTCAGATATGTCAACAATTCAAATATTCTACAGTGTATTTCAAATATTCAAACTATTTCAAGAATTCAAGTATTGTTAATTAGTAATTTATATATTACACAATTAAAAGGCTTCTATAAGCAAATTGTGTGGCTTCCCTGTGATTGGGGATCAAAAACTTGCAATCGAAATCATCACAAAACAATAATTCTGCCGAAGAATTATTACTAGTGTGGCTTTGTCGAAAAGTTTCATTAGTGAGGTTCTGTCTGAGTGGGATACAATCCAGTGGGGTTATGTACTGTATTCAATCTAACTGTAATCAAGCTGTGTGTCTGTTTGTATATCACAAAATTCCTCTTTCCATCTCGGGTGCCAAACTGTCAGGTATCCGTCTATGACCCCACAAAAAACATGAGGGGTCGTAATGGTTTGTACCGGATTTTTGGTTGTTTGCTACACTACCCATGTTTTCTATGATTGTCCAAACTGACGTAAGTCCTCCATAACTGATCTGTGAATAGTTTATATAGCTTGGAATAATTAAGATAACTTGAATAGTGTTGCTTACAACTGTTTAAAACTGTAATCTTTGACAAGCCTCTGCTATGAATTCTTTGTGAAACCATCCTTTGCATAATATATATATATAATATTTAATATCTGTCCAAACATTAATTTAAGTGATTCTCAAAATTGCAATGGCCACATGAATGCGCGATACAATTATTGCTGGGTAGATGTTTTCAACGTTCCTTGCTTTATAAAAAACACAGCCAACAAGTTCTGTGGCTTGAATGTTACTTTTGAGAAAACTACCAGATGTAACAATCAGAGTCAGTTACGAGATGTAACAACCAGAGTCAATTATGAGATGTAACAACTAGTCAATTACCAGAGTCAATTACCAGAAGTAACAACCAGAGTCAATTACGAGATGTAACAACCAGAGTCAATTACGAGATGTAACAACCAGAGTCAATTACCAGAAGTAACAACCAGAGTCAATTACGAGATGTAACAACCAGAGTCAATTACGAGATGTAACAACCAGAGTCAATTACCAGAAGTAACAACCAGAGTCAATTACGAGATGTAACAACCAGAGTCAATTACGAGATGTAACAACCAGAATCAGTTATGAGATATAACAACAAGAGTCAATTACGAGATGTAACAACCAGAGTCAATTACGAGATGTAACAACCAGAGTCAATTACGAGATGTAACAACCAGAGTCAATTACGATATGTAACAACCAGAGTCAATTACGAGATGTAACAACCAGAGTCAATTACGAGATGTAACAACCAGAGTCAATTACAAGATATAACAACCAGAGTCAATTACGAGATATATCAACCAGAGTCAATTACTAGATGTTACAACCAGAGTCAATTACTAGATGTAACAACCAGAGTCAATTACCAGATGTAACAACCACAGTCAATTACCAGAAGTAAAGACCAGAGTCAATTTTTTTTCGGCCATAGCTTTAGATACTTCTGCCGATTATTTCAAGTTATGACAGTAGGGAAATTTGACAGGTAACTACTTTTTTAATGTCTCGTATTGATGTATTTATTTAGCATTACTATCTGTGCAAAGTTGATAACAGTGTAATGACATATATGTATATATATACATATATGTGTATGTATTCAATTTTAAATAAGATAATCAATAAATGAAAAAACCAATAAATGTAAACATTATTTATATTTAAAAAAGGTTAGTTCTTATATAGGGCAGTATCCAGTCCTTAGGACTGCTCAAAACACTACACTTTACTCCCAGACAGACCTGTTCAATCAAACACCATCTCAACTTCTGTGGGGAGCATTCAGCCATGCACAAAAACTATGCATACACAAATACTCAATCCATTGTCTACAGCCATGTACTCATACAGCTGAGTGAACTGGAGCAACAGAGAGTGAACAAACTTGCCCAAGGTTTGACACAGCAGCACAGGATTCGAACCCGGTTCACAGGATTCGAACCCGGTTCTCTTGATTGAGAGTTCAATGCTCTGGCCAATGTGCTACTCTCCAGTTAGGTATCATAACTAAAGTTATCTTTGTTGTATTATAGAAAAGTGTATCTTTCATATAGTTGATGAATGTCGGGGCATGAATAATTCGTCTAGACAAGGAAAACTAGTTTTCGTAGTGATTTATTCTCTGATTCACTTTTTCTCCATGGATCAAAATTACATATGGTAAGTTATGATTATTTTATCACATTCCAGTAATACACAGACATCTTTATATGTGAAAATTTCAACATGGAATTCTATGGTTTGTCTTTAAACTCCTGTTTTTAGGGCATTACACAAAACTTTCATTCACAATGTATTAATATTTATGTTAATGTATTAATATTTATGTGTTATCATGTTTCAATATTTTTGAAAATACAGTACACAATTTGGCTCGCTAAAATAAAACACTGGTTGTATGTATTTTCTAATTTAAGCCACATAATAAACATTCCTGGGTACATGAAGTGATATGTACGAACGACCCCAATGGGCACGCTAGATAACACATGTAAAACTAATGGAAATATGGGTCTACGAACAAACAGACAGACAAAAGAATCGTATTGTTTTATAATATAGATTTTAGACAGCAATAAATAAACTTACTTTGGAGCAAATGTTGAAACATATGCGACGTTTCAACCCGTCTAAAGTGGATCTCATTCACGCACTGATTTCATGTGACATGACTCAGATTCTGGCAGAATGATCTGGTTGTAGATGGCAGGTAGGTGGTATCCCTGATCTCGATTCATGGTGGGGGCTCTCTGTTTGATGTAGATAGCCTCCTTTACATTCCTCTTATGCCAGTTCTGTTCTTGATGTTTATTCCGTCAGAATCTGAGCCATGTCACATGACAGTGCGTGAACAAGAACTGCTGACGTCATATATTTCAACATTTGCTCAAAAGAACGTTTATTTCTTGTTGTCCAATGGAATCTTGGAGCCATAAACAATATATCTTACAATATAGATTTAGTTTAGTGCCTTTTGAAGTTTGGACGATTCACTCACCAGTCTGACGAGCTGGCTAACCGCCTTCTCGCTGGACACAGTGACGTACATGAAGTACGTTGAGCGGTCATTTACTGGTTTCTGACCAACGACTAGTAAAACATCACAGCTGGGTCTTTTTGTTCTTCCGTTGAAGAACTCTGTAAGGTGATTCTCAAAGTCGTTCTGGTCAAAGACTTTTGTCTTTTCACCCCGTTCCAATTTCTTTATCTGGACACTATTCGTGAACTCCGCAAATACCGTCGTTCTGACAACAGAAATAGTCATCATAAATTAAACTATCCAATGCTCAGTTAACAAAAACAGTATTTAATAGTCAATTCTTTAACAACACAAACAGTCATTAATAATTGTCAATGTTCAATGCTCTAACAAACGGAATAATAATGATAAATTACCAATGTCCTATGCTCAAATAACATCAGTAGTTTTTAACAGACAATCCATGAACAACACAAATAGTTATGGTAAATTATCAATGTCCAATGCTCTTATAACAATAATAGTAATTATTAATAGTTGATGCTCTAACAGAAGGAATAGTAATGATAATGTTAAATTCTCTATTAACAAGAACAGTAGTTATCACTAGTCAATGATCTATCAAGTATAAACAGAAATAGTCACCATAAAGTATTAATGCTTTAATAATAGGAATTTTTAATAGCCGGTGTTCTAAAAACAGGAATAGTCATTGTAAATTATCAATGTTCTGTTAACAAGAACATCATAGTTATTAATAGTCAATGCTCTAACAACACAAGTATTCATTGTAAGTTATCAATTCTCTAATAATAGGAATAGTATTTATTAGCTGCCAATGCCCAAACAACACGAATAATAATTAGAAATGATCATGGCTCTAATACCAGCAATGTGTTGTGCAGTTTACCTATTACAGGATGTATATAGCATCTACACTCAATACTGTTTATCACACAAAACTAAATAGATTTATCATTGTCTCGCACTCACTTGGCATTTATCTAAACATTTTCTTTCATATCTTCCATGAAGTGAACTACTTACTTGCAGTACCTGGTGACATAAATGTCACCGTTGTCATCGTAGTCAACAATGAATCCGTGCTGCATGTTGCCAAGTAGAGCTTGCAAGGCTTTGATGCATTTCTGATCGACTGTTTGAGGGACGGTCTGCCAAGTTGGCATCTCAACTTTGATGACATCTTGGGGCCCAGCTATCTAGAAACAATAACATTTGTGGATTAATTTGAATGATGACACATGACCATGCATTTTAGGACACAATGACATCTAACTCCATTCATGGACCAGCAAACCAGTTGCCTCCATTACATACTTTTTGTCTTAACCTCGTTTCCATTGACCATCTGATTTCAGCAATCGCATAAATATTTCTAACTATCTTTATGTTTTTTACATGCAACATCAATTGGCATATCAGAGGCCAATGGTCCAAGAAATCAAATGAACATTTATTTTTTTATGGTATGTGGACACATGTTTCAATAATCCTGCCACTGTTTTTGTTTTATTATAAATACGTTTGATATTAGGCAGTTACACACTATTATTCACCTATATTGTGTTTTATATATATATATATATATATCAGTGTATAACAATTTAGGTTGTTTATCTTTTTTACACAGTTCACATACAAATACTTCAGGTAAAAAGTTATTTAGAGGTCTAGTATAGTTCTTTGTAATGTAGTAGACCTCTGTCTCTGACATAAAACTAGCAGTTAAGATGCAATATACAACAACACAACCTAACACAAACTGGATATCAGTCACAAAGAAACTCAGTAAAGCTTAATTTAATCTATGATATCAATAAAGAAACTCAGTAAAGCGTAACATAATCTATGATATCAATAAAGAAACTCAGTAAAGCGTAACATAATCTATGATATCAATAAAAAACTCGGTAAAGCTCAACATAATCTGTGATATAAATCACTTTTAAGTGTCCACTATCAGAGGTTAGTACATGACATGTGTTTTACACAAAATTTGTAATCCAAAATACGAATTTAAACTTTTTGCGTATCTGGTGTGTTTCGGCATACAATAACACACGGTCACGTGTTTGGTGATTCGATGACATCCAGTGACACACGACATTACCTTTGCGAGAAGGTCCACGGGGAGAACTGGATCTTTGTAGGAAACTCGACATGTGACCGTGACTTCCCGTCTGACGCAATGTCCACAGTAGAAGATTTGTAGATTCAAACGGTGTTCATCTGCCAAAAGAATAAAGACGTAGATGGTATCTGCCATAAACCAAACTCATGGTCTGCTTCTACCAACACAGCAGACACAGTCAAGGCAACTTCTTAGGTTACCAATATCAATAGAGTCACTGCCTGCCAATACAATAAACACAGAGCCACTGCTTGCCAATACAACAAACACAAAGCCACTGCCTGCCAATACAACAAACACAGAGCCACTGCCTGCCAATACAACAAACACAAAGCCACTGCCTGCCAATACAACAAACACAGAGCCACTGCTTGCCAATACAACAAACACAAAGCCACTGCCTGCCAATACAACAAACAGAGTCACTGCCTGCCAATACAACAAACACAGAACCACTGCTTGCCAATATAACAAACACAAAGCCACTGCCTGCCAATACAACAAACAAACTCACTGCCTGCCAATACAACAAACAGAGAGCCTCTGCTTACCAATACAACAAACACAATGCCACTACCTGTCAATACAACTAACACAAAGCCACTGCTTGCCAATAAAACTAACACAACGCCACTGCTTGCCAATAAAACTAACACAAAGCCACTGCCTGCCAATACAACAAATACAATGCCAATGCATAAAAATATAAAGCAACCATTGAAGCCAATGCAAGGTTATAAACATTAAGGCCACTGCTTGCCAATAGAGCAAACACAAGGCCACTGCTTGCCAATGCAGCAAACACAAGGCCACTGCTTGCCAATGCAGCAAACACAAGGCCACTGCTTGCCAATGCAGCAAACACAAGGCCACTGCTTGCCAATAGAGCAAACACAAGGCCACTGCTTGCTTATGCAGCAAACACAAGGCCACTGCTTGCCAATGCAGCAAACACAAGGCCACTGCTTGCCAATAGAGCAAACACAAGGCCACTGCTTGCCAATGCAGCAAACACAAGGCCACTGCTTGCCAATGCAGCAAACACAAGGCCATTGCTTGCCAATAGAGCAAACACAAGGCCACTGCTTGCCAATAGAGCAAACACAAGGCCACTGCTTGCCAACAGAGCAAACACATGGCCACTGCTTGCCAATGCAGCAAACACAAGGCCACTGCTTGCCAATAGAGCAAACACAACGCCACTGTTTGCCAATGCAGCAAACACAAGGCCACTGCTTGCCAATGCAGCAAACACAAGGCCACTGCTTGCCAATAGAGCAAACACAAGGCCACTGCTTGCCAATAGGGCAAACACAAGGCCACTGCTTGCCAATAGAGCAAACACAAGGCCACTGCTTGCCAATGCAGCAAATACAAGGCCACTGCTTGCCAATGCAGCAAACACAAGACCACTGCTTGCCAACAGAGCAAACACAAGGCCACTGCTTGCCAAAAGAGCAAACACAAGGCCACTGCTTGCCAATGCAGCAAACACAAGGCCACTGCTTGCCAATAGAGCAAACACAAGGCCAATGCTTGCCAATAGAGCAAACACAAGGCCAATGCTTGCCAATAGAGCAAACACAAGGCCACTGCTTGCCAATGCAGCAAATACAAAGCCACTGCTTGCCAATGCAGCAAACACAAGACCACTGCTTGCCAACAGAGCAAACACAAGGCCACTGCTTGCCAATAGAGCAAACACAAGGCCACTGCTTGCCAATGCAGCAAACACAAGGCCACTGCTTGCCAATAGAGCAAACACAAGGCCACTGTTTGCCAATGCAGCAAACACAAGGCCACTGCTTGCCAATGCAGCAAACACAAGGCCACTGCTTGCCAATAGAGCAAACACAAGGCCACTGCTTGCCAATAGGGCAAACACAAGGCCACTGCTTGCCAATAGAGCAAACACAAGGCCACTGCTTGCCAATGCAGCAAATACAAGGCCACTGCTTGCCAATGCAGCAAACACAAGACCACTGCTTGCCAACAGAGCAAACACAAGGCCACTGCTTGCCAATAGAGCAAACACAAGGCCACTGCTTGCCAAGGCAGCAAACACAAGGCCACTGCTTGCCAATAGAGCAAACACAAGGCCACTGCTTGCCAATAGAGCAAACACAAGGCCAATGCTTGCCAATAGAGCAAACACAAGGCCACTGCTTGCCAATGCAGCAAATACAAGGCCACTGCTTGCCAATGCAGCAAACACAAGACCACTGTTTGCCAACAGAGCAAACACAAGGCCACTGCTTGCCAATAGAGCAAACACAAGGCCACTGTTTACCAATGCAGCAAACACAAGGCCACTGCTTGCCAATAGAGCAAACACAAGGCCACTGCTTGCCAATAGAGCAAACACAAGGCCACTGCCTGCCAATTCAACAAGCAATATATTTTGTGTCAATATTTAATGTTGCATCGTAGCACCATTACTCCTGTGTAAATGCACCAAACTGACATACAGAATGATATATCACTTGAAACAGCCTCAATGTGGGCATTATCATGTGTATTGCATAATATATCCGTTTCTTTTTCGTGTTCAACTTCAGTTGGTTAAATAAAATATGTAGATGTGACTTAACAACCATGTAAACAGATTAACACTTTTAAATTGTGACCAAAATCTCCTAGGTCTTACAGGTTGTTGTGTGACCTACCATTTGTGACACCGGCACCCTCGGCAAAGTCTGTGGCTGACAGGCCACTGTTCATTGACACGTCACTTGGCATTGCTATCACCAATGATGCTGGACCTGCTGACATGGCTGTTGGTGGCATTACTGTCGTCAATTGTGCTGGCATGGCTGTTGGTGGCATTACTGTCGTCAATGGTGCTGGCATGGCTGTTGGTGGCACAGCTGTCGTACATGTTACTGGTGCCACAAACTGCCCCATTGGTGATGGAGGAACTGTAACGACACAGTCAAATTATTCATAGTTGTGTGGAATGGTAGAGTGGGAACTGGTTGGGTGGAGTGGGCATTGGTTGGGTGGAGTGGTAGAGTGGGAACTGGTTGGGTGGAGTGGTAGAGTGGGCACTGGTTGGGTGGAGTGGTAGAGTGGGAACTGGTTGGGTGGAGTGGTAGCATGGGAACTGGTTGGGTTGAGTGGTAGAGTGGTAGAGTAGGAACTGGTTGGGGGGAGTGGTAGAGTGGGCACTGGTTGGGTGGAGTGGTAGAGTGGGAACTGGTTGGGTGGAGTGGTAGAGTGGGAACTGGTTGGGTGGAGTGGTAGAGTGGGCACTGGTTGGGTGGAGTGGTAGAGTGGGAATTGGTTGGATGGAGTGGTAGAGTGGGAACTGGTTGGGTGGAGTGGTAGAGTGGGAACTGGTTGGGTGGAGTGGTAGAGTGGGCACTGGTTGGGTGGAGTGGTAGAGTGGGAACTGGTTGGGTGGAGTGATAGAGTGGGAACTGGTTGGGTGGAGTGGTAGAGTGGGCACTGGTTGGGTGGAGTGGTAGAGTGGGCACTGGTTGGGTGCAGTGGTAGAGTGGGCATTGGTACGGTGGAATGGTAGAGTGGGGCTTTGGTGTGTGGGATGGTAGAGTGGGCATTGGTTGGGTGGAATGGTAGAGGGGCACTGCTTTGGTGGAATGGTAGAGTGGGCACTCGTTGGGTGGAATGGTAGAGGGGGCACTGCTTTGGTGGAATGGTAGAGTGGGCATTGGTTGGGTGGAATGGTAGAGTGGGCATTGGTTGGGTGGAATGGTAGAGTGGGCATTGGTTGGGTGGAATAGTGGAGAGGGCATTGGTTGGGTGGAATAGTGGAGAGGGCATTGGTTGGGTGGAATGGTAGAGTGGGCATTGGTTGGGTGGAATGGTAGAGTGGGCATTGGTTGGGTGGAATGGTGGAGAGGGCATTGGTTGGGTGGAATGGTGGAGAGGGCATTGATTAGGTAGAATGGTAGAGTGGGGCTTTGGTTGTGTGGAATGGTACTGGGCATTGGTTGGGTGGAATGGTAGGTAACACAGGAAGAAGGGGGTGGGGTGCAGATACAAATATGGTGGGCTGGGGCGGATACTGATAGAATGACGATTGTGAACATGGAAGAGGCTAGCATCAGCTGGCAGTGGCTTCTGGAGAACTAGGGATGTGGGAACAAAAGAAATGTATTAAAAGTGAGAGGGATTTGTTTGAAAACTAATAATCTAACTATAATTGAGCTTCTGTATGTGTGTATTCATGTACATTAACGTTTTCCTCTTAGATGGTTTGAACCTCGAGTGCCAAATTTTCAGGTATTAATCTACAACCGCACAAATAGAATGTTAGACCTATATCTTTTCAAAATACCCCACACATGTGAAGGTTCTCCCCTTTTATGGGATAAATCAGTTGTTAGGAGTGTAAAATATACTGTGCGCATAACACATCAAATGTAATCTAACAATCGCATGAACCAAGCGTGCTCGGCAAATATCTGGCATTGACTTGGCAACATGAAGTAGACGGTGACACAATAATGTTGGTGTCTACCCTCATGCCAATAGCATAGCAATACGAACATTATTTGACAAATCTGCACTATCACAACCCAGGCCTATTGATGGACGTGAAGTTCACATTTATTATCTGTGAGCGTTTTATGGTGTTTATGTAATGATGCTGTGTGTTTTCTAACATTTGGTAGATGTTGCTATTACGCCTATCAACGACCAAGGCCAGGTGACTCACATTTTTGCTAGTCATATTAATGAATATTTTGTGAGCTAATGAATAGTGTCATTGATATGATTAAAGAGAAACTTACATTTCTGTGGTACACTAATGTCCTCCACTTCTCCCTTGCTGTTGATTGCGTCAGAGATACTCAGTTCCTTAGTCACCTGGACTAGGTCATTACCGGACATTTCCAGATCTGATGGGAACTTCCCTGGTTCATCTGAATGAGTAAGTTAACTAACTGAATTAACTGTTTAATCATGCATTGTGACATTTCTAATTATTGCCACTGTCTTTTAATTCCAAGGGAATGTTTGCATAATACTAAGTCATGTATAAATGCAATATAATCTTGATCATTTAGAGACGATTTGATAATAGATATATATAAACTTACATGTGACTGGCCGCAGCGAACCACGTATTAAATCACAAAGGCCTGTTCTGCACACTAGCCAAAAGTAGCTGTCTAGGTCATGTGACCCGCCACAGTGAACCAGGCATTAAGTCACAAAGGCCTATTCTGCACACGAGCCAAAAGTAGCTGTCTAGGTCATGTGACCCGCCACAGCGAACCAGGTGTTAAGTCACACAGGCCTATTCTGCACATGAGCCAAAATTAGCTGTCTAGGTCATGTGACCCGCCACAGTGAACCAGGCATTAAGTCACACAGGCCTATTCTGCACACGAGCCAAAAGTATCTGTCTAGGTCATGTAACCCGCCACAGCGAACCAGGTATTAAGTCACAAAGGCCTATTCTGCACATGAGCCAAAAGTAGCTGTCTAGGTCATGTGACCCGCCACAGCGAATCAGCTGTTAAGTCACACAGGCCTATTCTGCACATGAGCCAAAAGTAGCTGTTTAGGTCATGTGACCCTCCACAGCAAACCAGATATTAAGTCACAAAGGCTTATTCTGCATGAGCCAAAAGTAGCTGTCTAGGTCATGTGACCTGCCACAGTGAACCAGGCATTAAGTCACAAAGGCCTATTCTGCACATGAGCCAAAAATAGCTGTCTAGGTCATGTCCAATCAGTGTTGTGTGATTTTGACAGAAATGCACACCTTGTAATGTTCAGTTTATTTCTCTCAACAAATAATCCCAAACTAATACAATACATGGATATGTATTAAAAAAATAATTTAATCTTTAGCAAAAAAATCAAAAACCTCTGAAAATATTTCAACAAATGAGGTATAATTTTAAAGCTTGTGATCAGTGGAACCCAGAAAGGTGCAAAACTCCATTTAACAATGTTCCAACTTAATACCCACTTTGCAGGACGCGTATGCTGTAGACTGTAAAGTATAAACAAAGAAATAAGTGTAGACTTGTAGCACTGTCAAGTTATTTGCATCGTCGCTAAACTCATGGTTGGTTTAACAAGTTCTTGCAGTGTATCTACATACCTGCAGTAGGTGACTGATCAAAGTAATTGACGACGGATGGTATCTCTGCCTGGAAGTTAACAACATTTTATTCAGTATTATTAATATAACTGGTGACTTGCTGACTTGACACGTTAATTGAGCAGACAATACTAGCATATTTATTATTTTTATGTGTACACCATAATGGTAGAATGTACAGTTGGCAATGAAATTATGCAATTTCTAAAAGTTAAATTAGAGAAGGGATATTTGACAATTTGTTTACCATAAACACATTGGCAGAGTAATACATGGCTATTTTTTGTAAATACTGACAGGCATTGTAAATGTATTTAAAAAAAGAGGTGAGGGTTTGTGATTTTGATGAAACATGTTCAGCATGTCAATGACATATGGGAGTCACTGTGAAGAAATTTCAAAATTTGTTATGGACACATTTTTTTAAAATCAGACATTTTTAAATGGCCACCAAACAAATAAAATCTTTGCCCTGAATTGTGTAGGATCATCTTCTAAAGATATCTCATTGTCTTCCAATAATGGGCTGAGGACACAGGGATATATTTGTTCTGTTTTGGGAACTAGACAACTTAACGTGAACCAATTTAATGAAACAATTGTTCAGATATAATAATAACTATAATTTTAATAAAGCAAATAGGTCTGTTCAAAGCGCTCTACAAAATGTTTACAATATCTAATCCTCAGTTTAATTTGTAAAAGCAATTATAAAAAATGCATCTGAATTTAATTAACAGGCACTGTTTTAAAAGATGCAATGGTGTCACACTGTCTGACAGACTGTGGCAGACTCTTCCAAAGTACAAGTGCCACTTTGAAGAAGACATGATCTCCAAAAGACTTGAGGCGTGTTATTGTCACAGTCAGTAAACCCTCAGAATTTGATCACAGGGAGCCGTGCATCGATACTCAAACAGAAGCTCCGAGTGGGGAAAGTCCATGTAATGGCTTGGAAGTGATCAATAGAATTTTTATTGCAACTGAGCTATCCATTATGTGACCTGTTGCCTAGCAACATGTCCGTTAAGTCATAAAAAAATGGATACCGAACATGTGAAGCATTCAGACATCGTAAATTGTGTTGAAATTTAATCCCAAACGTTTTTCTTTAAATAAGAAAAACATCAGGAAAAGTTATTACACTGACAACTGTATGCGGAAATGTTTGATGTGGCGCATGTCATGCTGTAATGCATGCAACATTACTATTACCAACATTGTTAGCAAGGCAAAGCATGACAAAGACGCATAATTTTGACTGATGTACACAAACCGTAACATACTGGTTAGGTCCATTCTTTCTTGGATAGGTAGCCAATTCAGATATTTCAGGCGATATGTGTTTGTATTTCATTGTTTGTGATTTTATATCTGTTGATGTATCTTATTTTGTTACAGTCACTGTAATAAAGAAATCAAGTTGATATGAAGAAAACATGTACGTTGACTTACATTTACACAAGGACGAACTGGATAGGGCGAGTCCTGGCTATCATCACACGAACTTGAGGGACTTTGCCTCGGGGAGTAACACCCTGAAAAGATAAGATTTGAAACAGGTTTTATCACAGATTTTGCATTTACAGATCACCTACATTATGTTGACCTTGATATTCAACATAAAGAACGCCAAATCAGATTTGTGTCTGACATGCATCCATACAAAAACAGTGGTGCTACTGCACAATAAAAGTCTGATTATCTTTGAAATTCAAAGTCAATGACACCAAACCGGATGTCATTTCAGTAATCACAAACAGTTATATCAAAATGTTTTCTGCAAAAAAAAGCGGTGCAATTTGTTTTCAAGAAAATATCAATAGTGGGTTAGTATATCCACTTTGTATGCAATTATACGTGAGATATATCAATAATTTTGTCTATTTCCTGAATATTTGTTCTGCTACAATGACTGTACTATAATAACTAAACCAGTATATTGTATTTCTGTACAAGAAGCTTTACTAGAAGAAGACCTTACACTGGCTCTGCCACAATGTGATGTTTGCATTGGTTACCTATGGGAAAGCACCCAATTCTATGCTGTTAGTAAAAACTGAAAAAAGACGAGAAAATGGTTGTGGACAGGATGTCCACCAACAACATGAATCACTAGACAATCCTTCACATGGAACCCCAAAGAAAAGAGAAAAGGGGAAGGCCTAAAACACCCGGGAAAAAACCCAGAAACAATAAGGAAGAAGATATGTTACACCAGGAAGAAACTGAAAAAGACAAAGGTGGATACTGTTCGAGATCCTATGTTCACTGCAAACAAATGGACCCAAGTAAGTAAGTAAGTACCATGTGTATTTGATCCTTTCAGAAATCTGTAGGCTTTGTATGGTTCATCTACTGATGGGTCGACCTGATGCAGGGATTTCTCCTCCTTGATATCTGGGGCTTTGTGTATCGCACATCGCAGTCTTGTTTTCCACTTCGTGTACACGGCCGAGCTTCCGTCATCTTCCTTGTCTCTCCCCGTGTGATGTGCCCATGCCTAGCAAACAGGCACATCCCATCACATTCACCCTTCCTCATTAAAAGTACTGTATTCATTCTATTAAGCGTACACGCCTTAATTAACATACACCCTTTTTTGAAGCATTTAACACCATGACAGCTATGTCCAATGCCAACCTTGAGTCCTTGACAGTTGAATCCACCATTATAATTTAGTTTCTACCAATGTCACACTAGAGTCAAAGCTAATTGATGAAAAAAATTAAAAGGCCCACCTAAATTATCAGACTTTAATGTTCTGGTACCCTCGTGTTATATGTGGAGGCATAAATTGCTGCGATGTGAATCCCAGGTAATTGGTGTACACCCCTGTACGCTTATTGAAATGCAAAATCTGACATATTTCCGCATCTCAACTATTTGTTAAGCAAACTGTACACTTAATAGAACGAATACGAATAGATTGAAATGAATGGCGTTTTCTACGTGCACTGTAAAAAATTAGACACAAATATCTTTAATAAATGTAGGAGGATAGCATCCTGAAATTATAATATGGTATAAATATGGTGATCATAGGAGTTATCCCACATTCTCATTTTACAGGTTGAAATTCGGAAAATATATGAAAGTTCAAGGATGAATTATACTGAAAGCATAGTAAGTAGATCTCGTATCTAAAAACGGCAATATGTATTTTTTTATGCACTCAGTAAAATCATTGTTCTTCTCCCTATCATTTTGCGTAGATAATCTGTGTCAACATGTCTTACATATTCATAAATTTTCACATGTTCACTTAAAAAGAGACCTTTTGTTCCTTGTTTTTATTATTTATTTATGATGTCAGTGCCAGCCAGCAGTACCCCCTGGCTGATCGCTTTGCGAAACTCTGAATTTAAGCTCAGCCTAAGAAACTGCTCACCAGATCAGTGGATGTCGGCAGGTCAGGCGGTTATAATAAAACTAATTTCAACCAACCGTGGCCAGGGCTAGTTTTGCATGGCAAACAGCCCTGGCTTGCAAGGAATAATGGCACTGATTATTGAGAGGAAAATATATTAACACACATTTATGCTATTGCGATTATCAGAAGTGGACAGTGTGGTGGCAAATGTCTTGGCAAGTATGTCACAACAGTAAAATCTGGTGTACGTATATATATTAGCTGTGGTTTACAAACACTCAAACTTGCAAGTTCCACACCACGTATTGGTAGGGGGGGGACGGTGGTCTGAACCAACAGGAAATGATGTACATCTTTCTGCATTTCGCAGACTCATGAGATCACCCCCTAACCATGCAATATGGACTCACACGAAAGATCTGGAAGTCTTCTGGTCTCGTCTGGTCACTGTTGCGTTTCCACGGAAGTTTGAAAAGCTGTTCTTCCTTGTTGAGCCACTCTACCCCAGGAATCCGACTCTCATTGAGTGTCTCCTCCAGCCATGGCCGGAGATACTGGCGACGTCTTCCCTCCATCTCTGTCCTAGCCACGCAAATAACCACAAGGGTTTGTCACAGGACTAAAATACATGTATACAATCAAGTGACAATATGAATTCTTTTTGAACAAGATGAGTAAAATTACTTTTGACATTTTAACAGTGCTGTCTAGCGCTAATACACTTAATTAAATTAATCCTTCTTATGCCTATAGTAGCACATAAGACAGAAACGAGGGACCGCCACTTCTTCTGGTTTACAGCTGATTATTGCAGCCTGGCTCCAGCTTAAAGTGAAAGCATCTGTTAAAGTTCTCCCTACATATTTTTATTCAGTTCTTTTGGGGTTTCCCTCTCTTTTTCTTTGACTTTATGTGTGTCCAGTGGACATGGCACAATGCTTTGGTGTTCAATTTATTGAGAAAGTTTCTAACATCAGAAAATACATCGTCGACTGCGGTGAGGATCGTTCGGACATTACGTTGGTTGCTATGAGCAACGACGCGGCATTCAGTGGTGTCCCACTAGTCTGCTTTGAGACAGTCACTGAATCAGACGTTGAACGATTAGTTGCATCCGTTCCGGTTAAGTCGTGTGAATTAGATCCAGTACTGACGTGGCTACTAAAACAATGTTCGCATGAGTTAGTTCCACTAATCACCGCTACGATAAATGCATCTCTCACCTCAACAAATGTACCTGCTGACTTCAAGCATGCAATCGTTAAACCACTCCTGAAAAAACCTACGCTGGATAAAGACATTTTGAGCAACTACCGGCCAGTGTCGAACTTGCCATTTGTGTCGAAATTGGTTGAGAAAGTCGTTGCAAAACAAATTGACACGCACGTTGATGAACATGCTCTGCACGACCCTTTTCAGTCTGCGTACCATCGTGGACACTCCACAGAAACAGCTCTACTCCGTGTCAAGAATGACATTGCTGCGACACTGGATAGGAAATGTACAACAATTCTCGTGATGCTTGATTTGTCGTCCGCGTTTGACACAGTCGATCATCAGTTGTTGATGACTCAACTTGAACACTCATTCGGTATCACCGATAAGGCGCTTGCATGGCTGAAATCATACATTAGCGAACGGTATCAGAAAGTGGCAGTGGGAAGTGCCGAGTCGGTTGAGTCAATCTTGGCGTGTGGCATCCCCCAAGGGTCGGTGTTGGGCCCTACTTTGTATTGCATGTACACCAAACCTATCGGAGGTATTGTTGCTAAACACGGCATGGAGCATCACAGTTATGCTGATGACATTCAAATCTACCTCACGGTTGAATGAGATGAATCAATTGTTGCGCCACTGGCTAAGGTGGAATTGTGTGTTGCGGAATTGGCTGCATGGTTGCTAGAAACCAGTTAAAACTGAACACAGAGAAATCCGAGGCGATCGTTTTTTCTCCAGCGAAGAAACGCGGCAGTCTGCCTGCCAATGTATACATCACAGTAGCCGGCCATCGAATTCAACCATCATCGTATGTGCGCAGTTTGGGTGTGCTATTTGATAGCAACCTGAAAATGGAACAGCAGATTGCCAACACTGTGAAAAGCTGCTACTATCATATTAGAAACATGGGGCGAATTCGGCCACATCTGACGGAAGAATCATGTAAGACACTTGTTCACGCACTAGTGACATCCCGTTTAGATTATGGGAATGCACTTCTTTATGGTCTCCCACACACGATGATGCAATGTCTACAAAGGGTGCAGAACTGTGCCGCTCGCCTAATTACTCGCACGAGGAAATACGAACACATCACGCCCGTGTTGCAGCGCTTACACTGGCTACCCGTTCATTTGAGACCGACCTACAAAGTGCTGGTGTTTACGTATATTGTGCCTTGAATTGTCTAGCGCCGGACTACATAAGTGAATTAATTGGCTACCGTCCCATCAACAGAACTCTACGATCTACCTCGCAGCCTCACCTTTTGTTCGTACCGGCCTCACAAACTGTTACTCATGGTGATCACCGTTTCGCGGTTTGCTCGGCGGTTCTATGGAACAATTTGCCTCCTACACTCAGGACAGTAACATTATTACAAGTGTTTAAAACACTTTTGAAGACTCACCTTTTTAAACAAGCGTTTTTATAATTCACCGACGAGGACATTTTATGTGCTTTCTATTGATACATATATTTTTTTATTTTATTAGTTTCTTAACATATTTATGGTTATTCTTCTTGTATAAATGAATGTATTTATAGTAGTTTTTTTAAGAATGTCTTAATTTGTTTAAACGTTTTTTAATGATCTCTTTTTTTTTTTTTATTATATTTAAGGTAATGGTATATTTTTTTACATATTTATTTCTTAGTTAGCATTTTTTTTTTATGTATAATACTATTATATACGTGTGCATGTATGTAAAGCACCCGAGGGCAATTTTAATTGATTGGGTGCTATATAAGTACTTTTATTTATTTATTTATTTTACCTTCAGGTGGCCATCTTTAGGGCTATCTTTGTTACATTGTCATCCTCTTTTTCAAGATGTGGCTGATTCATCTTGATCCATCTTCTTGTGAAGAGTATGCTTTGTCCAGTTATTTGAGCAGTTAGTTCTTGCAGTTCTTTTGTGGTCAGATATTTTGACAACAAAACAAAGCAATGGTTTATTTTCATAGTTTTCTTCTGCCTGAATTAGTATATGATCTAGTCCATTACAGTTTGTTCTGTTTTCCTTGGTGAGCTCTCAGTTACTTCCCCTGATACAGACACTGGGTATAGAAGACCAATGACTTTTAGTGTCTCTTCTGAAAGACACAGGAAAGTGGGGTGAACAAAGGTGCTCAAGGTTTGAAACAGCGGCAGACAGTGGGCCAGATACATCAACCCCTCAATTGACATTGTGGAAATAAGATCAGATTACCAGTATCATGAATAATTAATTAAACTTCCCTCAAATTGTTAATATTTTGGACTTGCATGCAATACAAGACTGGATTCAAAAAATATTCTGACTTCTTCTTCTTCATCGATCAATCTAGATGGGAACGCCTGTCGCCTTCACAGATCATGCCGTCCTCCTTAGTGCCTCAAGATCACCATGTTCAGCTTCTCATTCAGGGGGTGGCCTCTGGCTATGCATGCCATCTTTGGCCATCCTGTAGTGGGCAATGCCGGAGTAGGCACTCACTGGTCATTTTCACAGCAGCATATCTCGGACAAGTTTGCCAATCTTATCTTTTTGTAGAGATGTACGTTCATTGTGTTGTGTCCTGTTCAGAGTCTGAACAGAATGACCTGGTCTGCCATGCTGAGGCGGTAGTAGCTGTCAGTCTTGTGCTAATTGTGACTGCATTGTGACCATGTTATTGTTGGCCTTTGTCTCATTAATTGGGGACATATAAGACCACTTTATGATGATATATGACATGGACGTATATATATATATATATATATATATCCTGGCAGTGACCACGTTTAGATCAATGTATACGTAACCAAACATATTAATTATTGTTATGCAAATTGTGGACTAGATAAGTAATAAAAGATGCTGAATGCTAGAATACTCACTGTATCTGTAGTGTAGGCCCTATAATATATTCCACGGCAGGTGTCTCGTTCGATTATACTCTTCCTGTTTTCACACCAGCGCCGCCAATTGACCAATTCGTGGTTGAAGTTGTATTGATATTCCAAAATCAGGTGTCTGAACTTGGGGAAATGATCGGCAAGTCCAGTCAATAGATAACACAGACTGAGCTCTTGTCATCCGAGTTGTAGCAAAAATGCCGAATGGAACGCAAACGCATTGCTTTTATAACCTTGACTGACTAAAGGGCTTAATGTAGGCAGTATAAGTTTCCCGGAAATCGAAACAGTTTGTGCACCGGTGCAACTTTCGTTTCCGGAAAATATTGAGCTCAGCCGTTTTCTGGAAATCCCCAATTTATCCGGGGATTCCCCTGAGAACTGACGCATGTCTTGTCAATACGACTCTGAACGTTGAACTGCATTGTCTGTCCACTTGTCTAGTGAACTATTTTAATAAATCGTGCTATATCAAACGCCAAGCATTTACACCTTGTCCACGAAATTGACTTCAACTGGGTCATGTCAATAAATCATGATGCGTAAACGTAAGTTTTAAAGCCGTTCTGCGACATTCCGTGCGAGGCTAGTGGTGCGATCTAGCGGGACTACTGCAACTATTATGTATAACGTCGCCACCTTTTGGATAGTATTGTAAAGACGTTCAAACGGAAGTGAGTCTGGGCTAAGTCTGCATATGGTTAGACCTATTTAATGGGCGTGTGCGTGCATGTGGGCATGTACGTTTGCGTGCGTGTGAGCATGTACGTGTAATGCTAGTTTCTCGTTGTGACCAATGTGCGTGCGTGTGTGCGTCCGTTTGTGCGCGTCTGTGTGTGTGTGTGTGTGTGTGTGTGTGCGTTAGTGTGGGCATGGGCGTGCATGAGTGAATGGGTGCGTGCGTGCATGTGTGCATACATAGTATTTACGTGTTCGCACCGGTTGGGCGTGTTAGTGTGTAGGGCCTACATACATGGGCGTGTGTACGTGCGTGCGTACGTGCGTGTATTACGGTAGCGCCTATCCTCGAAACCCCAGACTCAGTTTATGATTTGGCTATATGTGGCGCTGTCCGACCATTACATCGGAATGCGGACGGGGGTACGTTGTTCTTGAGTTTTTTCGCCGCTGTGCCGACGTAGGCCTATCTTCAATTTATTGTAGACCCTTATAACCGAAAGCATACGATCATAAATATACATAAACTTAAACTGGAAATGGTTCTGCAGGGGGTTTCCCCCCTCGTGCGAGCAGCTTTGGTTGGGTATTTAATTACTTAAATGAGATTCTAAAAATGTATCAGTTAACCGCAGACTTCCGAGTTTTTCTTCCTCGTCCCCGCACGACACGAACCTTTGAACTACAACTTATAGGGGCATGTGAAAATGACCAACAGCTCATTATCTATACATGCTGTGAGTAGGCCTAATCTTACGCCGTAGGCCCTACATATTCAACCGTCAAAACGAAACATGTTCAAACTATCAGTAACCTACTCTTATGAAAATAAATGATTATTCGTTATAAATACATTAAATTGCTACACAACGCAAGGCCAAACAACTGCTACAATGTAACCTGAATATTGGCTAGAGTCGCGCACCGATGCTTGGATCTCAACCCTTATAATATAATACTATAAGGGCACCTACGGTGGCGTAGTACTTTCAACAACGGACTCCTAATCGGGATAATTCGGTTTCGAATCATGTTGCTGCCGTTTTGAAGCTTGGGAAGTTTCGTTCATTCCCCGTTGCTTCAGTTCACTCAGCTTCTTAAACATATTACCTGCTAATAGATAATGTTATATATGTGTAACTGCAGCGTGGCTGAATGCTTACCAGAGAAGTTATTTAAGATGGTGCTCGACTGAGTACCTCTGCCTGACGTGATGTGAAGTGTTAAGAAAGTGGTTTGCACAGTTCTAAGGATTGGATACAGAGCTGTATATAGGAACTTACCTGTTGTAATTAACGTCGCTGACGTCTATAAAAAAAACTCACAAAGGATGGAAAACTTCACATTTTGTGACAACCTCATACTATTTAGGGGAGGGCTCAGGCCATTGGGTGATTGGATATTTTTTCAGTTTACGAGCAAACATCTAAAGGTACTTCCTAAATAAAAAAGCAAACCTACATGTCAACGCCTATCCACAACAAAATGCTATCTTGTTTGTGCAACTTTTTGTATAACATTTTGTGTAAAATTTCGCATAAAATTTCGGTAAAATCACTACACAAATTATTATCTTTTTTAGATTCTAGACCCGAAATTAATTCAAGTGATTCGCAAAACCAGAATTGAATATAAGATACGCCAACGCACATGTTTATGTGCTGGTGTTGTCCACTTTCCTTGGTCTCTCGAAAACCATGTGACCGATATATGCACTAGGTTGGTTTAATTGGCAATTGGTTTTGGCAAGGTACCTGATGTAGCAAGTTACTAGCAACCTAAGTCAATTTAACTATTGAGGCTAATATGCGCACTTGTTTTATTAAATCTACTGTGGACATTATTTATACTCTGCATACATTACATCTTTTGACAAACAATTAACCCGATTCGAAATGTGATACCTAAACTAGTTGAGGAAGCAGCGTTCACAAAGTGCCAGTAAGTCAGGTACTTTCTTTTTTAACAATGTGGTTTACGATTTAGGTTACAACATGCGTTTTCCGGAAACGAAAGTAATTGCTTCTCTATTTCGTTTCCAGAAAAAGGTCAAGCTTGTTCGTGTATTGCTCATCTAGAAATACGCGCTCGGAATTTCCCTCTGAATTGACGTTTCTGTTTCTATTACACGTCCACCTGTTATGGTGTAAATGACTGAGACTGTTTAGTCAATCGACGTCGTCGTCACAAAAGCACGGCAACTCCCACCTAGACCCTCGCACACGCGTCATCACATCACATGCGCAGTTACTTCATATAATCATCAACGTACCCGTAAAGCAAACATTATGGACATAATATGATCATTTCAGGCACATAGCTTGCATTTTTCGGCATGAAAGACGTTTCCAACAAACATCGTTGAATGGGGTTGTGTTGAAGATTTTCACCGTCGAGATCGAGGGTGTTGTGTTGAAGATTTTCACCGTCGAGATCGAGGGTGTTGTGCTGAAGATTTTCGCCGTCGAGAGGGTGTTGTGTTGAAGATTTTAGCCGTCGAGAGGGGGTTGTGTTGGAGGTTTTCGCCGTCGAGAGAGGGTTGTGTTGGAGATTTTCGCCTTCGAGAGGGGTGTTGTGTTGGAGATTTTCGCCGTCGAGAAGGGGTTGTGTTGGAGATTTTTGCCGTTGAGAGGGGGTTGTGTTGGAGACTTTTCGCCGTCGAGAATGGGTTGTGTTGGAGTTTTTTTCACCGTCGAGAGGGGATTGTGTTGGAGATTTTAGCCGTCGAGTGGGGTGTTGTGTTGAAGATTTTCGCAGTAGAGAGAGGTTTTTTTTAAATAGATTTTCGCCGTCGATAGGTGTGTTGTGTCAGAGACTTTCGCCGCCGAGAAGGGGGGTTGTGTAGGAGAGTTTCGCTGTCGAGGGGGGTTGTGTTGGAGATTTTCGCCGTCGAGGGGGTAATGTTGGTCATCGTTAAAAATGAATCATTGTTGTCTTCACCACTCGTCCTCATTCCCCGTCTCTCATTCTGCATTCCGTTCCTCCACCCTCCCAACCCCGCCAGATCTCTTAATTCACACAGTCCATCCAAATTAATCTTCGTATTCGTCTTTTCCTCCGACCCGCCTCTCTGAACGCATCCGCTCCGTTGCAATGTGTAAAGACGTCTGTGTAAAGACAGCTTTATATTATGTGAAAGGAGACCGTGTTTAGCACGACACAAGAACATAATCTCAATTCCTATAAAACATACGTGCAGTGATTAACTAGGTGTAACAAACTAGTAATACATCTCTGCTTGTTTCACACACAGTCTTTTGCACACAAACGTCGTAATCCCACCGGCCTGCCTTTCGGAGTTTTTGTTTAGTAATAGCGACGAGCAGTGGCGACGCACAGCGGGCTGCATGTGCAACGGAAACCAGTGTTACCCCGTAAGTGACGTCACTGTCAAGTAACGCCGTTGCCGCACACTGCAAAAGAAATCTTTCTGGACTAACCCGGAATACGACTGGATGATGCCGCCGACAGAAAAGGAAAACATTCATGGTTTACCAAGAGCGACTAATGCTATTTTCGACGTTATTCAAGTTTTATTTACCACGCTATGTTGGCCTAACAGCGGGACATAGTCTCCTATGAGTCGTAGGCCGCGCACTCTCGCGCTTGCTTGCATGCTCACGTACGTGCATGCGTGCGTGTATAACACATGCCAGGGAAAGTTTCGGTAAACCAAACAACATTTTTATCCCAGCGCTGATTGAGCGGGCGTGGGGCCCACGACCCGTTTTGCTTGAAAACCTTCTCCAGGGCCAGACCTATACATAGGAAGAAGTTACCGTGGTAAAGGGCATCTTTACTGCATTCATCCCAGATACATGTACAAAGCACAGTGTGATCTGCGAGATGTCGCCGACCATATTGGTGGACTTATTCGCAGCGTCGAACTCTAGGCTTGGGCGACAGAAGGTAAAGCTCGCACTCATTAAACGTCATTCTTGCATCTTACCCGCAGCTACATTTCCCGGATGTTCTCTCCGGTTCTTCTGTTCTGACTGCATGACCTTATCGAGGTCGACAGGTTTGGGGAACACACGCCTTCGTCTTGCTGCTCCTTGCTACCATCGGGCTATACGGTATCTTCCCAAGGCATTTGACAGCAAGGTCCGACTTCTGCGTGCTGCGCTTCTCTGTGTGAGTGTGTGCGTGCGTGCGTGCGTTCGTGCGGATGCGTGCATAGAATCTCTATCCGATAATATTCACACGAGGGTAGTTTTCGACGACTACAAGACCTTCAGTCTGATGCCATGCTGATGCCGGATTGATGCCGGGTAGATGCCAGGCTGATGCCGGGTAGGTGTCGGGTAACTGGATAGGCCATGTGTGTTACCCTGCATAATATAACTGTCCAATTCGGGTCGATAAGATGCTGGTGCTTTTGCAGGATGGACATCAGTTCAGCAATTCACGCAAGATTGTGTAATTTATCAAGAACGACAAACACAAACGAAAGGCGAATGTGCAATTTTATTTAAAATTACCCCATTTCTGCAACAACAAAATAACCCTCTTTGTTGTGCAAGTTACAGTTTGTTTCCATTGGACACAGCTGGTACGTTTTTTAAGGATATAAACATATATCTTAGATATTTGACCGGTGTACACACTGCCATCATCACAATGCAACTCTACGTCTTTGAATGTATTGTCTTTTGCGTATGACACAACTGTATACCAATCAGGTCCTCGTGTTGACACTTTAATAAACAGTATAAACCAAGAATTGATATATTTATAAGATTGGCTTTGTGCCAATAAATTGTCTTTAAATATTAAAAAGACGGACTTTTGTATATTTATTCCACCAAATAGCAAATACCAGATAAATAATTGTATTAAAATAAACAGGGAAGTTATTAATCATGTTGGTAAACATAACAAAGAAAAACAGTGAAGTTCTTGGGAATACATATTGATAAGCATTTAACATGGAATAAACATATTAAATATTATTATTAATTTAATCAGTTCAAAAATATTTAGAGCAATTTTTGCAATTAATAGATTAAAAAATGTTCTGCCACATAATGCTTTAAAACCACCTATTTTACCTTAATTCAAAGTCATTTAACTTACGATGTACAAGTATGGGGGAATGGAAATACTGTAAGGAAGTTAGAAATTTTACAAAACGCTATACGAATAATTAATAAAAAAAAGATACAGAAGTATCACACTGATCCTATTTTTAAATCTGAAAATATACGTAAAATTGGTGATATATACAGTTTGCACGTCTTACTATTTACGTAAGACTATCAACATAACACACTGCCTAAGTCCTTTAAAGAGTATATACCAAAAAAAACTTAGCAACTAATATCAGACTTACCAGACAATATAACCTCTTATATACAGAGAAACCAAGAACACAGTTTTAATTTAGGTTACCTAAACATAATTTCATAAAAATATAGAATCTAGACCAAAATTCACTGTTTTATTATGCAAACAATATATAGACAGCTATCTCAATTATGTACATTACCTAAATCCCAGATATGTGGAGTGCAGTTAGAGGTGTTTTATATCTACGTTAGATCCGGATAAATCTCATACAATTATTTTCTATAATATATTTGCATTATTATTCATTCCGTCATACCCTCAGTCCGCTGTTACACGGTCATTGTTGTAATACAGTTATCGTACACGTGTATATGTGTGTCGTAGTTTAAATTTATCCTTGTGGGGTCACAGGAAGACGGCATCTAACATGTCATGTGACCCCATGCAACACATTACTTTTTCAAATGATTGTTTTGTATATTCGCATATGTTACTGTTTGTTGTTGTTGCAAAATTAAATTTGACTTGATTTGATTTGACTCGCCCAATGGACACTTGCCTGACAGTATCTGTAACGGTATTGCTCGTATCTATGTATTATATAACATACAAACAACACGTCGAGAAGAATATGTTTAATACGTTATTATCTGGATACACAGCTGCACTGGTCTAAATCCTAGGCTAGACTGATTCACTACACTAACAGCGGCGGCAGCGCCCACTACTCTATATGCTAAGGCATCCCTCTATTCCAATATGGCCCTGGTGTATCAATTTCACCATTCCCGGTCGCATCACATGGGGGATTACTAATCTGTCTCCCTTGAAGATTAATCCATCTTCAACTAACAGTTCATCTTTGAACTGCACGTACGGTTTTAGTGCTTCCTTACCGGTATTCGCTGCTGGCCACCCTGACTTGATGGTCTTCTCGAGTTCTCGCAACACTGCGTCTTTCTTCGTGGCGTGCTGCAGCTCGATCAATTTATCTTTAGGCAGCATGATGTTGTCGCTGTATATCATTTCGTCTAAGTCGTCAACTTTATTGACATCGGCATTCGTATCTTGCCGAGTGTCTCGTTTAGCCTCCGTGTTGTACGCTCGGCTCAATGTATCTGCAACGTACATTTCCGATCCTTTCTTGTACCTCACTTCGAGTGGATACTTCTGCAGTCGTAATCTCATGCGCTGCAGTCGCTTCGTGCCATGTATATTTCTCTCTTGAAGATAGTTTCTAGCGGCTTGTGATCAGACTCCACGTGTACTACACCTCGACCATATATGTAGTCGTTGAACCGCTCACACGCGAACACTATTGCTAACAGTTCCTTCTCGATTTGTGCGTAGTTTTGTTCGGTATCCGTCATGGCTCTGCTTGCGTAACATATCGGCTGGCCGTCCTGCATGAGCGCAGCTCCCAGGCCTGTTTGCGACGCGTCTGCGTGGATTGTTACGTCTTTATCCACATCATAGTAACGCAGCACTGGGGCGTTACTGAGCTTCTCGTGTATCGCACACACTGCTTTGGTGTGCGACTCGTTCCACGTGAACTCGCTTTCCTTGCGTATCAATTCACGCAACGGAGCTGTGAAGTCGGTCAGTCCCTTCACGAACTTGCCTAGGTACTGCACTGTACCAATTAGGCGGCGTACTCCTTCCACGTCAGTGGGCATTGGCATCTCGATTATGGCCGCGATTTTCTTCGGGTCAGGTTTCATGCCCTCGTCTGTCAGCAGACATCCCATGTAGCTGACTTCGTTTAGCTTGTAGCGTACCTTTTCCGCTAGGTTTCTCTCACGACATCTCTTGAGGAACGCATGCAGATTGACGTCATGTTCGTCGTCGTCTCTCCCCGAGATGAGAAAATCATCTGCGATTACTTCGATGCCCTGTAATCCTTCGATGGTCTCATGCATCTTCCTCTGCCAGACTTCCGGTGCACTGGAAATGCCAAATGGCATACGCTTCCATCTGTAGCGTCCAAACGGCATGTTGAATGTTGTGAGTCGGCTGGATTCCTCATCCATCCCCATCACTTTAACTTTCGTCCCTCCATACACAGTCAGTGCGTCTGTGACTCGTGTCAGATTCTGCAAGTTAGTATCTCCTGTAGCTAACTTATAGTCACTCAGCGGCAGGATGTTACATTGGGATCCGGTATCGCACTCGAACTGCACCTTGTGAGACCCGATACCAAGCGTTATGTATCCAGCGTCCGTCTGCCGTCCGTCCACACGGTTAACTGAGTGTCGAGAAGCTGAATCGTCTATCAGTCTACTCACGCCATATTGTTCTGTCCCGATTGTTTTGACGTCTCTTCTGACTTTCAGTTTGCGACACTTAACGGCGAAGTGGTTCAGGCCCTGGCAGACTCTGCATTTCTGTCTCCAGGCTGGACATTTGCCTCTTTCATGTGTCTTTCCACAAAACGAACAGTTCACAACTGTGCTGGTTTTCGCGTACATTTTTTCTCGAGGTCTTGCGTAATCTGCCTCGCTGCCATGCTTTGCGAACAGCCTCGTTCTTGTGTTTTTCTTCATCGAGTGCACATCTACGTCACTGACGGAATTCCATGCCTTAGCTCGTTCAGCTTTCACTTCCGAATTTCTGATGATGTTTAAGGCTTTCTCCAGCGTTACGTCGCGTTTTTCGAGGAGTTGATTTCGGACTCTCTCGTCTATAACACTCGAAACAAGATGGTCACGGTAAATTTCATCCGTCGTGATCTCACCGAACGCACAGTTTGTTCCGATTCGCCGCAGCTCGTTATACCACGTCATTACATCTTCCCCAGCCCGCTGTTTACGAGAATGAAAGATGTGTCTCTCATACGGTATGTTCACCCTTGGCGTACAGTAGTTCTCGTACATTTGTAGAACTGGTTCTACTTCGTAGCGATGTGCAGGATCATTCCACGGATGATTCTGCCAGATGTCTTTCGCATCCTGGCCGATCACTGACAACAACGTACTCACGCGTTTCCGTTATGTTTTATCATCCAGATCTGTGGCGACTTCACATTCTACCCAGGCGCTTTTCCATAGACGCCAAGAATTCGCAGCAGTTAGTGCGTCGATTTTCAACGGCGGCGGTGGTGGAATATTGCTGTTGTACGGTGTTACAATACGATTAAGTGGAGGCGTTGTTGGCGACGGTGGCGTAGCCAGCTCACTGGACGGAGGCGTTGCCATCACAGTGTGCCTCACACTTAACGGAGTCTAGCTGATCTTATCAGGCACTGTTGTCGCAATCCCGCTGAGCCGGTAATTCAGCGATCATCCATATAACGTAATCCAATTAACACGTAACGGTAAGTCACTTCCTGACACCATGTAACGGTATTGCTCGTATCTATGTATTATATAACATACAAACAACACGTCGAGAAGAATATGTTTAATACGTTATTATCTGGATACACAGCTGCACTGGTCTAAATCCTAGGCTAGACTGATTCACTACACTAACAGCGGCGGCAGCGCCCACTACTCTATATGCTAATTAGAGTCCAGAGGTTGCTGCTAGGCAATCAGTCCAAATATACCCTCCCTGCTGGGCATCAGCTGTGGTATCTCGTGACAGTATCCCATACTACAAAACATTCCTACTTTGAAATCAAATAATTACATGTTCTGCACAACAACCTATCAAACATGACAACGATGCGACATTCGCAGGAACATAAATGGAATAGAGAAAGCTGAACTGAGCCGGTGTAGCGTGACATAATACCTCGTGCGGGAATACCTCGAGGTATTCTACCAAGGGCCATTTCAGATTCATAAATTTGTTTTCGTGGTTTCATATTTGCAAACACCACGCATAATCACACATTTACACCCCAAATACTCCCACACATGCCACATACTGGCTATATCTGCGCAATGGAGATGCTATAATGTCTAAGGGGTGAGGTAAGGTGAAATATAACTACTTTATAGCTATATTCCTGATAAAAAATACTGATTTTATACGAGAATGTCAACATTTCATATACATATTTTTGAAAAATGATTTATTTAGAAATCATATTTTTTTGGGTGCTGAGAATAAAGATGATTTGGAGGTATTTAGCCGTGCTGAAAAGCCTCGTTGGCCAAAACCGCCATGGCTGACTGCTCGCGACTGGCCAAGGCGCCCTATAGTCATGGAGCGAGATATTGTGGCACATCGAGGCTTTCCGGCTCGCAGCACCGACATATGAAGATCACTACGTTCAAGGGCTGCGATTAAATCTAATCGAACGAATTTATTAGATAATAACTATGACAAAATGTAACACACACGGTATTACTTAATTGCGTAGAAGGCAAAAATATAATGAAAGTGTGACATTACTTAGAACATTGTGGTGTCCGCGCAACCGAGAGTATTACGATTTAGTGTTGGCGTCAGTGGTTAGGATACAATCAAAATGGACCGAGCTGACATATACGTTAACACGAAGACGTTCATGGAAAGACGACACGTGACTACAACAAATGGGCGACGATAGCCAGTTGCGAACAAACGGCAAATGTCATAAAAACCATACCTGCAACAAAAACACCAAACTCACCGAAATGACCAATGCTGAACAGCGACACTGTATAAATACACACAGTACCGCATTATTCGCAGGACGCCTGTAGTTTCAGGGAGTTCACAATTATACGACTCGAAATTGCATAATAAGTGTATTTCGCTAACGGTAGAAGGTATCTAATAACAGAAAACACCTTCCCGAGGCATTCAGTATAGCGGCATGATCCCAGCTATTGGGAAGCAGTGCTGATATCTGAGAAATCAGCATCAAGGAGTTATTGGCCCAGGGAGGAAAACAATAACAACACTTTGCTATAGTATGTAGGAGGAACAGTGGGGGTCGTATGTTTCACTCTTTACCCCCTGGTATCATAGTCTGACAAACATGCCGCTAGCCGAGGAAACACAGAACTGCGCAAGCGCGCTAACTACAGTCCGTTCTACAAAAGTTGGATATTGACACATCCCTTCTTTTCTAAACAAAGAAAAATAAGAACTTACTAATAAAACACTATCTATATAGCGCTAAAGTGGCTCAATGGTCTACAAATTACAACTTATTAACACTAGTTAAACGTTCAATTATAAAATAGAAATAAGCGTATGGCAAAGTCACACGTTGGTAATATAGTCCGCCAGACGAGTAAATCGTTTCTTGAGTCGCACAGATCTTCGCGGAGTCGTCATCGTGGCGTCACTCATCTCCGGTGATTGTTCTGCCGGTTCGGATGGCTCAGGTGTCATCTCCGTTGCTGGCTCCTGCGTCTGCGGGTTTGTCTCGTCCTCGTGTGTTCGTCTAAGGTGCACTCGATTCCGCCTGTATGTACCAACAGGTGTATCAACTTCGTACGATCGTTCATCGAGACGTCGTTGAACCACGGCCTTTTCCCATGCCTTTTGACCAGAACGGAACGGCTTCATGCGAACGATATCGCCCTCCTCGAGGATCGGAAGATCTTTCGCTGTTCTGTTGTAGTTTTTTCCTTGTTTCTCCTTCTGTTTGCTTATTCTGACCCTGTCTTTTCTCAAGTATTCTTCGCCCCCTGGCGCCAGAAGTGTTGTTGTCATCGGGAGTAATGTTCGCGTTCGTCTGTTTAACAGCCTCTGTGCTGGGCTGCTTCTAACTCCTTGTGTCGGTGTGTTTCGGATTTCTAGAAGTGCTAGATATGGGTCTGTCTGTGACTTCTTGCATTTGGTGAACATCAGCTTTGCGGCTTTCACGGCTGCTTCCGCTATTCCGTTGGCGCTCTGGTGGCCTGGTGCGCTGGTCTGATGCTCGATGTCCCACTTCGCAGCAAATCTCTGGAATTCGTCCGAGACGTACTGCGGCCCGTTGTCGCTAATTATGACTGATGGGATGCCATTTCTAGCGAAGTGTACTTTCATAGTTTTTATCACGCTTGCTGTGGTCGTTGAAGTCATCCTGTCGACTTCCCAGAAGTTGCTTGTGTAATCGACCAATACGTGATAGTCACGACCTTCCCAGCTGAACAGGTCCACTCCGACTTTCTCCCATTGTCTCGTCGGTGTCTCTTGTTGCATTAACGTTTCTTTTTGTTGTGCTCGTTCATAGGTTCTGCACGCCTCACAGTTCTCAACCACTTGTCTGATGTCTGATGCCATGTTAGGCCAATAGATACATTCTCTTGCTCGTCGCAGGACACTTTCCACACCAAGGTGTGAGCTGTGGAGACACTCCTTCGTGAGTTTCCTCTTCCATCTGGGATGACTACTCTTTCTCCTCTGAAGACTAAACCGTCGTGCACTGCTAGTTCGTCTCTCATGCTGAAATACGTATGGATGCTAGTTGGGGTTTCATCACGCGTCTCGGTCCACCCTCGCTGTATGACATGCTTCAGTGTCTGTAGAGCCTCGTCACTCTCCGTGTGTGCCTTCAGCATTGCCAGGCGTTCTGTGCTGATTGGCAGCTGCTTCACAGCATTCACAGCTCGCACTCGATGACAAGTTCGGCTTTAGGCTCATAGTAGGCGAGGATCGAACTCTGTGTCGTCAGCTGCTTTATCTTCTCCATTGCTCTTTCTTGTTGTTCTGACCACTTCCACGGAACGTCAGGATGCGCTAACTTTCTGATGGGTTCCATGACATCGGAGAGGCCCGGCAAGAACTTCGACAAATACCCAACCGTGCCCTGCAGCCTCTGGACGCCCTTCACGTCGTTTGGGTTCTCCATTTTTATGATGGCAAAATTTTTTTTCTCGTCTGCTCTCAGTCCTTCACTGGTGACCAGATGTCCCATGAAGTTTATCTCGTTCGTCCGGAACTCGCACTTCTTCCGGTTGAGTCTGATGCCAGCTTCACGACATCGCATGAGCAGCAAACGCAGCTTCTTGTCGTCGTCGTCTCTGCCGAAGACGACTATGTCATCCGCCACGCAGATGACACCTTCAAGACCCTCAAGGGCCTGGTTCAACTTCCGCTGGAATATCTCGGCGCTGACGTTCGTCCCGAATGGTAAACGCTTCCATCGGTACCGACCAAACGGTGTAATGATGGTAGTCAGCAGGCTACTCTCTTCGTCGAGGTCACAGTGCCGGTACCCTGATTGCAGATCTAGCTTCGAGAATACTCGTGCCGTGGACATCTCTGGTAGCACCTCGTCCATTGTCGGTAGCGGGTAAAGTTCACGGTGTAAGACCTTGTTTAGTGGTCTCGGGTCTATACAGATACGCAACGATGTGTCCTTCTTTGTCTGTATAGATATTTGGCTACACCACTTGGTGGGCTCGGTGACTGGACAGATGACTCCCATCTTCACGAGACGGTCCAGTTCCGTCTTCAACTTGCTCTTCAGTGTGATGGGGACTCTTCTCGGCGGGCACTGCACGGGTACCGCGTCCTGTTCCACGTGGAGGTGGACCTTTCCCGGTAGGCTTCCCAACCCTCCCTCGAAAACTTCGTTGAACTTTTCCAATACGTTTGTCGACGTTACCTCGTGCATCAGCTTGAAACTTCCGTAGTTTACGGTTATGAGGCCCATTTCTTCTGCGGCCTGCCTGCCGATGAGAGGTGTGAAGTCTCCTTGGACGACTTCAAACCACACTGCATACTTTTTGTTTGTTGCGGGGTTCTCTACGACTGATTGTGTCTTGCCAACAACAGCTCGAGTCGTCTTGTTCCACATGTGTAGCGTTACATTGGAGGTCACAATATCCTCTTTATTGACGTACTTCTCGGGCAGGACGTTCACGGTCGCCCCACTGTCAACTTGAAGCTTCACCAACTTGCCGTTCAATTTTAGTTGTGCGTAAATCGGACCTCTATTGTCCGAAGCCTTACGCAGACCCATGATGGTCTCGTCCGCGCTCTCTGACGCAGCGATATTGTGCACCTTCTTGTTTCCTACCTGGCAACAGTTCGAGAAATGATTTTGTTTTCTACATTTGTGGCACGTTTTTCCCCACGCAGGGCAACTTTCTTTCCTCTGCTGGTGTGTGCGTCCACAGAATTTACAGTTCAGCCTCTTGTCGCTGTCGCTGCGTTTAATGTGTTGTTTCTGTTTGTGTGCGTCACGGTATCTAGGTTTTCTTGTGTGATCACCGCGAAAATTGACTTTGTGTATCTGATCTGTGTCACACATAGATTTCATCTGTTTGCTTGCTGCCTCATCAGAGCGGCAGATATCTATGGTCATCTTCAGCGTCAACTTCCTTTTCTGCGGCAGGTGTTTACGACTAGCGGGATCTCGAATGCCCATGAGGATGCGGTCTCTTATCAGCGAGTCGTTCAAACAGTCACAGAAATTGCATGATTTTGCCAATAATCTGAGTGCCGATAAATACGCATCAAAGGTTTCGTCCACACCTTGATTCCGCTCGTACGTCTCGTTCAGTTCGCCTTGAATTTTAGCATCAAGTTTCGCCATGATGACGGTAGTATCGTCATTGTCCTCTCCTTCCGCGAATGTCAAATCATCGTATAGCAGTACACCCACGGGTCCCATTGCATTGAGAAGTACGGCTAGCTGATATGCTTTATCTTGTTGTTGTAACTTCATGATGATAGCGTAGTTCTTGTACAGCCTCTTGAACATCGCTCATTCTTCAATTGGTTGATCTTTCAAGATTAGTAGCGGCGGCGGATTGACATTTGCGAGAGGCGCTGCACGCGCTTGCTCAGCGGCCATCGTGACAGACTTATGGTGAATCGACTGTAGCTCCTACGACACGCTCGTGCGAGGATTCAGTGCACTTCAACACTACGATATTCACCGTTTCGTCAATGATCATCAGCAAAGTACTGCATTAATCACATTAATGTATCGCCGGAGGTTTGGGCGCTTTAGTCGCTGCCACCATGTTTCACTCTTTACCCCATGGTATCATAGTGAGTTGTTTATTGCCACAATCGTCGTCTGACAAACATGCCGCTAGCCGAGGAAACACAGAACTGCGCAAGCGCGCTAACTACAGTCCGTTCTACAAAAGTTGGATATTGACACAGTATATATCAAATACACATGTATAGGCGCCGATCACACTGAAAGGGGAGAGCTCCTGATATTGACGAAGTCAATATATGGGGTTGGTATTTGCAGTTAGTTAGACACAGAAGCTGTTGAATTTACGTACGTGTCACGGTGAGACACCAGAGGTTACAAGGGCAATGAAAAAGCTTTTAAGATAATGACATTCGTGAGAGTTGGTGTGCCGGAGACAGAAGCCACGAGTACGATGTGTTAGACACTAGCACAAGAGGAAGAGCAGTGGTTGCACTTTGGATGTTGGGTGAATTTCTGGTCGTCTTCTGTTTGAGGCAAGGCGGTGCATGTAACACTCCACTGTTCAAAATACTGATGGAAGCAATAAACTTGGCGATCAACACAAATTAATTTGGTCGTTCGCAGGGAGATAACGCACCGTAGAGAGAGGAAGTGGCCAAACAATTATTAACATCTCGAAGGGGAAGGATATCAATTAAGCAAGATGGTTGTGTGTTTTGTGTTGGAATAGTTACCGAAGATGGGTGTTCCGTGGCAGATGTACGTCGTTGCAGGCTGCATGGGGGAAGGTAGACGGAGTCACGACAGAAAGGAAAATAGCAAAGCCGTTGAAAAGAAAAGTTCGGAGAGCGTACGTAATGCCGACACGCCTGTATGAGATTGTGACGGTTACATTCATATACATTATATATATATATAAATATGTGTGTGTGTGTGTGTGTGTGTGTGTGTGTGTGTGTGTGTGTGTGTGTGTGTGTGTGTGTGTGTGTGTGTGTGTGTGTGTGTGTGTGTGTGTGCGCGCGCGCGCGCGCGCGCGCCCACTGTCACATACACCCTCCTATGCAAAGCAGCAATGCAAGTTAAGTGTAGATTGGAATAGGCCAACTTAATGACATTAAATTTATTGTTTCACGTAGGTTATAACAACAGCACATATACATCAATACAAGTTCACAGCAAGCATGCCGGCCCCAATGGTACTGCTAACCAGTACCTACAAATCCTAGCAGTATAACCAGCCACCACTAACTAGATCATTACACTATATTTACAATTGACACCGTATCAGTGGGGGTCACTTCGACCACCACTAACTAGATCATTACACCATATTTACAATTGACACCGTACCGGTGGGTGACACTTCACCTTACCCTAAGCCTCATTCCCCTTCCTTGTACCACTACACACCTACTTTATTTACCGCACTAAAACCCCTGAGTACACTACTGATTCACAGTAAGAGGAAAAAGCATAGGCAAAACCTCGTGTACTTATCTGTAACAGGGAAAAGCGTCAACAAAGCTATCCTGCATGACATCATGCATCAAGGGTGGCACAGGGAGGAGGGCGGGAGACACATTTATAAAACACAATATATATATATATTATAAATATATTATAAAATGTTATACTATATGTTATTACATATACTTTGCACGTGTCATAACACTGTTACATGCGTGGTGTGTGTGTGCGCGTGCGTCCGTGCGTGCATGTGTGGTGTATGCGCTCTCGCGCTTGTCGGTGTGTGCGTGTGGGCGTGCGTGCGTGCTTGCGTGCGTGTGTGCGTGCGTGTGTGTGTAAAACGGTAACTTCCTACATAGCGCCGCAGCCAGTCTTCAGGGAAGCTCAGACCCTTTCCCCTGTTACGCCTCCTAGTGTTGTCAGTTTCCCGCATACTATATCGGTGCGAAATCAATTTTAAAGAACAAAGTCTGACTTATGAATTGATGAGAATGTTAGTGAATTTCACCATCTCGGATTCTCTGGGTGGATATAACCAGGTGAATACCAGTGAGTGTTAATCTCCAGGAATGGAAATGTGAATGATTCAGGGAAAAGCGGACACCTGGGGCAAAGTGAACATTTCAATTCACGCTCAGGTCACAAGCACCGTTTAAGGCGGATGTGATGAAAATATCAGATCATAGCATAACCGTTTGGGTACACTGCATTCCCTGGCAAATCAATCGACAGATGATAATAAACATAATTTATTCACGATAACCTTATAAAATATACATTTGATCTTCCTAAGGGTCGTGAGTTTAAAACAAAAACTGACAAATAAAATTGTGTAAAACATAACATAAAAGAGTGCATTATATAATGCAATAAAGATATTAAAGAAACATTAAATAAATGACATTTAAAAAATTATAACTGCACAAAGAATATTAGTAAAATATATAACATCAATAAATAAACTAAAAAAGGTCTTTTAAAATGCTCATTATATAGCGTGTCACTGTTGTTTAATCAAAAACGGTGTGCAAATATGATACTTTAAAAGCACTTATAGAATTACAGCATCTTAGTTCTGCGCTTATATTGTTAATACCTGTGCGATATTAACTACTAAAATGTTGATATGTGCTCTTGGAACAGTCAAGTGCCCTCTTGCTGCTGCGGCGGATTAAACCGTTTCTGGAGTAAGTTTGTATTGTGAGGTCCCTCGCCGAAAGTCAAGTCAAAGGCTAATGTGTACACGTTTTATGGATGTTTAAGCGACAATATATTTTTAATCTAACAGTTTGTTTGCGAATTTTGTTACATATTACGGTATAGCTTAGAATGTATGCTTCCCAGCAAACAAAACATTTTCGTAATGTTGCCGATATGATAACGAATGTCAGGAGCACGTGATGCGTGCCAGTGGCACGGGCCAGTTGTAGCCCGATGCTAGATGAATGCAACTTCTTTTAGTCCGTGTATACAAGAAACTGAATCTAATGAAACGTTCACACAAATGCACGCATGGTATATTATATATATTATACAAAAGCACAGCACACCACGAATTAAATTCAACGAAATAAGGCTGAATCATTGGATCACCTTCAAACGAGAATTAGTTGGGTGTCTTAGAACGTCTATTTTAATATCGCATCACATAGAATGACATGGAGTACACGGTCGAGGGCAGGATTTCCTATCGTTCTTCGACTATTTGCAACGAATTCATCATACTAATGGGTGAACATGTGTCTTCAAGCATATTGTGAAAAACACAAATTCGTAAAATACCATTATCTGTCACTGTGGATTCTAACTATATTGGACACATCCGATGTTGACCAGTTCATTCGAGTGCAGAGGAACGTACTTCGAGGTAAACTGGTGGAGCGCTTCTCAGCTTTCTCAGCGTGCACAGCCATGCAGGGAAGGAGTTGGCGGAGAATCTACTCGACCTCCTTGAAGAGAAGGACATTGCTATTGCAGAGGCAAGTCGTATGACAGTGCAAGCAACACGAGCAGCAAGCACAACGCGGTGCAAGCCAAGATCCGCGAAGTCAATCCGCTCCGCTATTTGTGTTCATTGCTTGCTGCGGGCACTCTCTGAACCTGTCAGTGCACTGTAGATTGCTATCAAACGGCAGTAGCGTTCTTCGATTTCATCCAGTCCCTTTACCTTTTCTCAGTATCTACATACTAGTGGTCTCCCCTCTAACGTGAACTGAACTGTTAGTCATCAAAAGTCTGAGTAACGCGAAGTGGTCTGCGCATGCTGATGTTGTTTCTACATTAGTCAAATGGTACTCCGCAAATTCTTCCCTTCTCGATAAGATAAGTAGCGATGGTTCAAGGAAGCAAATACCCGATCGGAGGTGCAGGGGCAATGATGATGAGGAAACTCGAAATCGATGTGAAGGTCGAACTGTGACATGTTGTTATGAAACGAATTAATTCCACCACCAAAATGTTCCAGAATCCAATGATGGACACCTACGATGCTGTCGCAGCTACAATACTTCTTTAAGACACTGTGACCGCAGTTCTTCTTTAAACGCCGTGGTCAAGAGTTAACTTGCATGGAAGATTTCCCGAAAAAAAGAAGATGAACAACTCACCATGATGACGGCTACGAAGAAGGCATGGCTCGTGATATTTTAAAAGTCGATAGCTTTCTTGTCATCATCGACAAACTTAGGTGTGCTGCGTCAGATCGCACCAGACAGGAGGAGAGCAATACACCAAAGACAGCCTTGATATAGACGCCTGAAGGAAAATGAAAACGAGAACGATTCAAAACATCACGGAGAACTGGGGAGGTGACGAACTAGAGATGTCTCGTTTCTGTCGTCTGAGCGAGACGGCACGAAGAAGATTAAAGGGAACCAAAAGGCATCTTTTTGGGCCTATGCATCTGAAATAAACTAATCATTAGCAACTACAATCAAGAATGTTATGACAGCAGTTTACTAGAAAAACTTTGTTGAAGACACATAATAAGACACATAATTAATTTTAAATTGCACGAACAGCGCCATTGTGATAGAAAACCTGACGTCACCAAAGCCTTCTTGTCCTATTTCGCTGTTGCCAAACGGAGAATATTACAGTTGTTTGCGTCGCTGAATGTGTTTTGACGCGCCGTAACTACTAAAAATGTTACGTCCGCGCGGTGCACTGAATGACATTACAACAGCTGTTACAAATGAAACTCTGAATAGAATGGAATACGAAAAACATACAGATAAGCTGGCATATGCATATGTTGATGAAACAGGGGCATTCAACGCGTCACCGCAGAGTCAAGGTCAAATTAGCTCTGGTCGCTCATTGGTCAATATCGGGGGCGTGTCTCAATACGCCACCACTGGGAACTTAAATTTCCCACTTTGAACAAAATTCTCAATAAACCACAGTCACGATATGGTTGATTGCATTTGCAAATAAATTGTCATATTTTATCAACTCTTTTAGGTGTATAGGCCCAACAACACTGGCAGGGATGAACAATTTAGGACAAATTTATAGATCATTTCTCATATAGCAACGTACATAACGCGAACAGCTCACCCGCTGGCAGCCTTGGTCATTACAGCACCAGATAAAGTTGTAAATATCAGCCACGCTACATTTACATACATGCATGCATGCATACATACATACATACACACACACACATGCATGCATACATGCATACATGCATACATGCATACATGCATACATACATGGGTACATGCATACATGCATACATGTCGTAATTTGTCACCATCAACAAAGAGCACCATCCAATCAGCGAATGTCGAAGCGAGTGTGGCACAAGATGCAGCCCTGTCGACAGCGACGATTCATTTCTCGCTGGAGACGGGAGGCTCCGGCGGAGTTGATGTTGACTCGCCAACGTACTGTTGCAAGACAAACAACTGTCGTTTATTAGTTGCACCTCAAAAATACAAACTACAATAAACGTACCAGTTATCGGTTCCATGTCAGATTAATAGTACGTGATTGATCAAAACAACCACACACATACTCATATATATATATATATATATGTGTGTGTGTGTGTGTGTGTACTCATATTTTCATATATATACTCATATATTATATTCTCAAAGAGGGAGGGAGAGAAGAGAGAGAGAGAGGGGGGGCAGAGAGAGAGAGAGCGAGAGAGAGAGAGAGAGAGAGAGAGAGAGAGAGAGAGAGAGAGAGAGAGAGAGAGAGAGAGAGAGAGAGAGAGAGAGAGAGAGCGTGCCTTTACTTAATATCTATGTAATTTCAAATGGAATCTTTCATTTTTTCTAAATAATTTACATAAATATTGTCAAAGGTAAACGTTACAGGATGCAAATGAAAAGTAGTTTGAAAGTATATTCAATTGGTTCATCAATTCCCAATTCCAAATACATGTTCACCAGTTCCAATAACTTAAAAAAACTTAACACTGAATACAATTCTGAAATCGTAATTGGCATATCAAATAACCAATTAAACGTCAAGTCGATTATGAATTTATATATTTGGAATACTTACCAAATATCCAACGAACGATATATTAATGAGGAGAAAGAATAGAAGTAGTGGCTCGTGACGTTCACGTGAGCATGCTGTCATAGTCTTCAAGGTCATTCTGGTGAATCTAAAATACTTACAATTTAACGACAAAACACGTATCTAGGGCCTGTACACCTGTACAACGCTTCTATGATTGCTGTAGATTTATGAATATATATTAGAAGTGTGTGTGCGCGCGCGTGTATACGTTGGTGGTGGGCGCGTGCGTAGGTGCGTGCATGAATGCGTACATACATGCGTGTGCATATGTGTATTTATCTTTTTTCTATATGTGTCTTTTACGGTTGAATTATCAAATAATAAAACGCTGTCATCTGTAATGTGTAATCTTAATGCCAGGTCGCAGCAGCACTGTAGTCTCCTGTTAGATAGTGCTGCCACAGGCGGACTTCACCCGTAGTCTATCCGCCAGGGTCACGAATCAATGTATGTATGTATGCATCTGTTTGTGTGTGTGTGTGTGTGTGTGTGTGTGTGTGTGTGTGTGTGTGTGTGTGTGTGTGTGTGTGTGTGTGTGTGTGTGTGTGTGTGTGTGTGTGTGTGTATGTATGTATATATAGATATATATACATATATATACACACACATATATATATATATATATATACTGTATATATATATATATACGTGTGTGTTTGTGTGTGTATGTGCGTGCGCACGTGCGTGTGTATGCGTACGTATGCAGCTTAGACGGTTTGCATATCGGACGCCACAATTTTATGTCATATCAAACACCATTCAATACTCCTGGAAGCCGTAGTCTGCGTCGGTGTTTACGTAGCGCCAACCGGAGGATGGGCATTTTTGCTAAGCGTTTCAACTCAACGTTTATTTTAACAGAAATCGACAGCTATCAACGTAGGCAAACCTTAAATTCGTTGCTGACTGTCTTGCCGATAGTCCATACGCTAGTTACCATTTCGGCACTGAGCTGCTTTGCATTCGAATTTCTACTGAGCAGCATTACGCCAATGTGTTGTCGTCAGAACTAATTGCCCGTCTGCTAATGTGCATTGGTAAACAGATCCAGTACGTCACTGTTTGCCTACGTCACAATCGTGGTTATATCCGGGAATTCCGTCAAGCTCTGCCTTACAAACAGTGCTTGCTATAATGTTATTGATTAGTCAATTTCGCATTGCCACCGTATTGACATGAGGATAGCCCGTAATAAGTGTTCTCCTTTACATTAATTATATATTATGCCTATTTAATTTATAATTATTTATTGCATCATTTATCTAAAGTTCACTGTTTGAAGGCATAAGCCGTCCTCAAGCAAGTTCCTCGACCGGAATTTGGGTTGCAGTCAAAAAAGGTTAAGAACGACAGGGCCAGCATATTGTAGACGATATGGTTTTTTTTCGCAGAAACATAATATCAAATATGATGAGCGAAAAAAATCGAATTGAGGTGGCACATTGAACAATTTACACGATAGTAGATATTGATATCTCGTTTTGAAAAAAAGACACACGTCTGTTAGGATCAGTTTCCTAACGTCCTCATGCGCCTATACCATTTCGGCAGAATCAAACAACATACAATGTTTAACACTATTCGGGTAAACTCAAAAGAAATCAATGCTAACAACAGTAATTCCATGGTGGATATCGCATATCAATGGTAAAGTCGCTCTGCTTGTAGGAATTTGGCTCCACGAACTACTGGATTTATAATATTCGCATTGCAGTAAGCTTGATTAATGGCGTGGTGTTAAATAAACATGTCATGCATCTACACAGTTCGTTCAACTAGTCGCTGCATGTTACCATTGAAATACGAGTGACTCTTTAGAACTTATCATCAAAGTCGTTACTGTGGTCTAGGAATGCAGGCTCCCCGCAGAGCACGCTAATTTATCTATGCACCTGGCTCTGTGCTGTAGCCTAATTCGAATGCTGTGGCGTTACGCCGTTTGCCTACATTAAAACATCATAAAACCCTTGGCAGTTTCAAATCTCGATTAAAAACTAATTTGTTTAGAGCATAATTTTATTAGTTCATGTAAAAAACACTAGTAGGGTCTAACATTATTCATTGATACTAATTTCAGTGCTTTTATTTACAATAGTAAAGTTTCATATTTATTTATTTTAAATTATTGATATCGATTTACTTTTTATTGATGTAAGCATTCTAATTAATTCAATTATTTATTTATTGTTTTAGTGGTATCATGCTGTACATTGAATCGTTTTAATTAACTACTTTGTAGTAGTATTATTGTGATTAATGTATGCGTTTTATTTATTTATTAATAATTGCGGTAGTAGTTCACCAGACACCTCCAGCTCCCTCTTGCCGATATATTGGGGGGGGGGGCTAAACATATGTCCACCCCACCCAAAGTATTAGCGAGCTGTGCCCCAAAGCCAGCTCTATTTCGACGGCAATGTAATGTGTACACACATTGACGTTAAGAATATGAACAAAGAATATTTGACGTTGTTGCGTCAACAACTCAAATACTCTTTTCAACATTTAAATACACCAGAGCCATTTGCATCCCGGGCACATAATAAATTAATTAAACTTTTTATTTTTTATTTTTGCATGTAGTACAAGAGTTTAAGAAAAATACGTTGACTGTGATGCTTGTCTGGAGTTTTGCAGGTATAATCAACTGTGTATCTAGAACAGGGGAAATGTGTTAAGTTTTGATTACTCATGGTAACAGTATTACCACAATAGCCAATAACAGTAGCGAACCCAAGAGCTGCTACCCTCAAATGTAGTCAAAACTTGGATAAATCATTCGAACTGAATCCAACAATAGTCATTTTTTTTAAGTCACTCGATCCGAGTCGGTGCGCTCAGATGACTTGATCCGATATGACATTCTGTGAAAATGCCATCCGTTTCTTGTAGGGTTTTCTTGAACACCGCCGTAAACATTTCAAAGCACTACCCAATTTGAAGACACTCTGCATTGAAATTAATTTGAAAATATTCTAGTGTGTTTTGAACTTAAGTTCAAACACACGAAAGTAATACGTTGTAGCTAGGTTTGTGTCTTATGGGATTCGTGCAGCCTTTTAATTATAAAGTGGCGTGTAAATATACGTTTTACTTTAAGGACCTAAGTGTTTTAACTGATTTGTGAGTTTTTTAAATTAACTGTAGTATTTTTAACTTAAGCAGGTGAGTATTTTGAAATTAAATTGAAAATACTCTAGTGTTTTTAACTTAAATTGAAAACACTACCGTAATATTTCCAGGATGAGTGTTTTGAAATTGCTACACCGGTGTAAGACACATATATTTGTACTGACGGAGGCGGTTTCACCGCTGACAATGGGACCTTTTGTAGAACACTATTCAAATCCCTACGGTGTAATTATTATGTGAGATTTCATTATTTTTAGTGTTCAATGTTTACTTCACAGTAATACGCCATGATACAGTGTGTAATGCCTTATTACAAAATCATGTGTATCCAGTCGCTCTGTCGACAAATCAATGACCCCCACCCAGCTACCATTTTCCACAAATAACGTTTTTGCTGTACGACTCAGAAGCCTCGTTCAGCGTCATTATAAACGAAGAAGTCATCACTCTTTATTTTTCGTTTTTATTTGCACTGTTTTATTATGGAAATATTCAGCCAGGCGATGCCGGAGCTCATGAATATCATCGCAGTGTTGTGTTTGTTGAGGAATTATTATGGAAAACACAGACCATTCGGTTTTGTATCACAGTGATTCCAGCAGTAGACGAATCACGTGTGGGCCGATAAATCGTAGGTTATTAGCATTGTAAACGGACAGGGAAACACATTTGGAGCTTGCGTTCTCATTTCTGTTTTGGTTACGGTCAGCAACGGAAAACCTCGTTTACAATGTGATATTTGTCCACACCTGACGTTCTGTCCTTGTGATCTTTGTTCGAAATGTTTCTGCACCGTTGTGATGGGTGTGTCCTGTGGGTACAGTTGACGGTATAAAACAGAGGAACGGCCGCGGAGGAACGAGAGGTGGCAGTAGAAGCGACGAAATAGAACAGCTGACCTAGGTTGCGTGTCGCAGGTAAGTATAAGCAGATGTTGTTGCGAGCGCGTATCATTACCAGAAATGCCGAGCTTTCGTAGACGCGAGGTTCGTGCCAATCGCCCGCGTTAAATGACAGCTTTAATTGTTTTTGTCGCAGCGCAACGCACTAATTGTTTTTTGTTGCAACACGTAGCCAATTAAAGCATCGCCTGCACAACGTACGGTCGGTACACGCGTAAAAGATACATTTAAGTCATATATTCATCGCACGCGCTTACAATAAGGTTTTATCAGAATTTACTACTACATCAGACATGAGTAATATGATCTTTACTGTTGCATTGACATATCGGAATTAGTGGAATATGTTATGTTTATAGTATTTAGGTTTTTTCTTAAATCCAAAATGAATTAGTTGATAATATAGTAAAACTTTCTATTTCACAGCCATGTACTATCCATATTTTTCTCTAAATATCTAGTGAAAATAGTAAATTACATAGTAACACCAATAAAGATGTTTTCTTTTCTTAATTTAGGAATTGTTTTAGTTAAGTGCTTTGAAGACGAGACATTTCTTTTTAAAGATTATTAACAAGTGTCATAATCAAAAGTGGAAAAAACCTAATGTATATTATGAACATCAATGTAATTTGAATGTGAATATCTTTTTACCAATTTGCTGTTATTAATATTCTCCATTTATAATTTCAAAAATTAAACACACAATTAAAACTACTTATATATTTAAAATGAATTCCCATGATTTTACAGACGTGATGCTGTATAGTAGTCATTTTGTAGAGCAAATTTAAGCTCTAATGTTTTAACATAAGTGAGAGGAGAAATATTTATTAACTCAGTCTTTGTAGCACCCGAACATTTAAAGGAACGCCGTGTATCCGTTACCCAGGATCAGTTACCGGTTAATAGTCATCAGTATATATAGTTATTAGCAAGACGTGTCATGTCGTGTGTGCGTAGACCGTAGGAACCAAATACATCAACGGTAGGACGTCTAACTCTGCAAGACCTGTCATGTCGTGTGTGTATAGACCGTAGGAACCAAATACATCAACGGTAGGACGTCTAACTCTGCAAGACCTGTCATGTCGTGTATGTATAGACCGTAGGTACCAAACACATCAACGGTAGGACGTCTAACTCTGCAAGACCTGTCATGTCGTGTGTGTATAGACCGTAGGAACCAAATACATCAACGGTAGGACGTCTAACTCTGCAAGACCTGTCATGTCGTGTATGTATAGACCGTAGGTACCAAACACATCAACGGTAGGACGTCTAACTCTGCAAGACCTGTCATGTCGTGTGTGTATAGACCGTAGGAACCAAATACATCAACGGTAGGACGTCTAACTCTGCAAGACCTGTCATGTCGTGTATGTATAGACCGTAGGTACCAAACACATCAACGGTAGGACGTCTAACTCTGCAAGACCTGTCATGTCGTGTGTGTAAAGACCGTAGGAACCAAATACATCAACGGTAGGACGTCTAACTCTGCAAGACCTGTCATGTCGTGTGTGTAAAGACCGTAGGAACCAAACACATCAACGGTAGGACGTCTAACTCTGCAAGACCTGTCATGTCGTGTGTGCGTAGACCGTAGGAACCAAATACATCAACGGTAGGACATCTAACTCTGCAAGACCTTCATGTCGTGTATGTATAGACCGTAGGTACCAAACACATCAACGGAAGGGACGTCAGGCTCTCTAATAAAGGATAATGAGATGCAACAGCGAGTATTATTTTACTATATCTATCTGACTGTTGACAGTTATTTCGAAAATGTCGTGGGGTGAAATAAAAATTGCGTACAATGTTTCAGGCTATTAAACGACAGTTGACGGACAGCAAACCGTATTTACTCTAGTAGACGAACAGCAAGTAAATGCATAGAAGTCGGAACGAGTTGTGTATCGGGGTCTGAGCCGGAACTTCAACACACGCTGCTGCCGGGCATTACTTTCGAGGCGTGGAGATATTTTTAAATTCACAAAATACTGGAAGTGGTGCTTAACCATCCACTCGTGTGTGTGTCGAAATATTGGTGGGTTTAGCCCCCATAACCCCTTCCGATTTCTATGGAATGTTTGAATAAGTAACGTATAACGTACCCTTACAATAATTTCAACCTACCTTCCAGACCGCCATGAAACCAACATTCTACTTCCAATTGCCTTGAAACTTCATGTGTTGGTGCCACATTGTGCTGGCAACTAGTGTGTATGTGTTGGTGCCACATTGTGTTGGCAACTAGTGTGTATGTGTTGGTGTCACATTGTGCTGGCAACTAGTGTGTATGTGTTGGTGCTACATTGTGCTGGCAACTAGTGTGTATGTGTTGGTGCTACATTGTGCTGGCAACTAGTGTGTATGTGTTGGTGCTACATTGTGCTGGCAACTAGTGTGTATGTGTTGGTGCTACATTGTGCTGGCAACTAGTGTGTATGTGTTGGTGCTACATTGTGCTGGCAACTAGTGTGTATGTGTTGGTGCTACATTGTGCTGGCAACTAGTGTGTATGTGTTGGTGCTACATTGTGCTGGCAACTAGTGTGTATGTGTTGGTGCTACATTGTGCTGGCAACTAGTGTGTATGTGTTGGTGCTACATTGTGCTGGCAACTAGTGTGTATGTGTTGGTGCCACATTGTGCTGGCAACTAGTGTGTATGTGTTGGTGCTACATTGTGCTGGCAACTAGTGTGTATGTGTTGGTGCTACATTGTGCTGGCAACTAGTGTGTATGTGTTGGTGCTACATTGTGCTGGCAACTAGTGTGTATGTGTTGGTGCTACATTGTGCTGGCAACTAGAGTGTATGTGTTGGTGCTACATTGTGCTGGCAACTAGTGTGTATGTGTTGGTGCTACATTGTGCTGGCAACTAGAGTGTATGTGTTGGTGCTACATTGTGCTGGCAACTAGTGTGTATGTGTTGGTGCTACAGTGTGCTGGCAACTAGAGTGTATGTGTTGGTGCTACATTGTGCTGGCAACTAGTGTGTATGTGTTGGTGCTACATTGTGCTGGCAACTAGTGTGTATGTGTTGGTGCTACATTGTGCTGGCAACTAGTGTGTATGTGTTGGTGCTACATTGTGCTGGCAACTAGTGTGTATGTGTTGGTGCCACATTGTGCTGGCAACTAGTGTGTATGTGTTGGTGCCACATTGTGCTGGCAACTAGTGTGTATGTGTTGGTGCTACATTGTGCTGGCAACTAGTGTGTATGTGTTGGTGCTACATTGTGCTGGCAACTAGTGTGTATGTGTTGGTGCTACATTGTGCTGGCAACTAGTGTGTATGTGTTGGTGCTACATTGTGCTGGCAACTAGTGTGTATGTGTTGGTGCTACATTGTGCTGGCAACTAGTGTGTATGTGTTGGTGCTACATTGTGCTGGCAACTAGTGTGTATGTGTTGGTGCTACATTGTGCTGGCAACTAGTGTGTATGTGTTGGTGCTACATTGTGCTGGCAACTAGTGTGTATGTGTTGGTGCTACATTGTGCTGGCAACTAGTGTGTATGTGTTGGTGCTACATTGTGCTGGCAACTAGTGTGTATGTGTTGGTGCTACATTGTGCTGGCAACTAGTGTGTATGTGTTGGTGCTACATTGTGCTGGCAACTAGTGTGTATGTGTTGGTGCTACATTGTGCTGGCAACTAGTGTGTATGTGTTGGTGCTACATTGTGCTGGCAACTAGTGTGTATGTGTTGGTGCTACATTGTGTTGACAACTAGTGTGTATGTGTTGGTGCTACATTGTGCTGGCAACTAGTGTGTATGTGTTGGTGCTACATTGTGCTGGCAACTAGTGTGTATGTGTTGGTGCTACATTGTGCTGGCAACTAGTGTGTATGTGTTGGTGCTACATTGTGCTGGCAACTAGTGTGTATGTGTTGGTGCCACATTGTGCTGGCAACTAGTGTGTATGTGTTGGTGCTACATTGTGCTGGCAACTAGTGTGTATGTGTTGGTGCTACATTGTGTTGGCAACTAGTGTGTATGTGTTGGTGCTACATTGTGCTGGCAACTAGTGTGTATGTGTTGGTGTTACATTGTGCTGGCAACTAGTGTGTATGTGTTGGTGCTACATTGTGCTGGCAACTAGTGTGTATGTGTTGGTGCTACATTGTGCTGGCAACTAGTGTGTATGTGTTGGTGCCACATTGTGCTGGCAACTAGTGTGTATGTGTTGGTGCTACATTGTGCTGGCAACTAGTGTGTATGTGTTGGTGCTACATTGTGCTGGCAACTAGTGTGTATGTGTTGGTGCTACATTGTGCTGGCAACTAGTGTGTATGTGTTGGTGCTACATTGTGCTGGCAACTAGTGTGTATGTGTTGGTGCTACATTGTGCTGGCAACTAGTGTGTATGTGTTGGTGCTACATTGTGCTGGCAACTAGTGTGTATGTGTTGGTGCTACATTGTGCTGGCAACTAGTGTGTATGTGTTGGTGCTACATTGTGCTGGCAACTAGTGTGTATGTGTTGGTGCTACATTGTGCTGGCAACTAGAGTGTATGTGTTGGTGCTACATTGTGCTGGCAACTAGTGTGTATGTGTTGGTGCTACATTGTGCTGGCAACTAGAGTGTATGTGTTGGTGCTACATTGTGCTGGCAACTAGTGTGTATGTGTTGGTGCTACATTGTGCTGGCAACTAGTGTGTATGTGTTGGTGCTACATTGTGCTGGCAACTAGTGTGTATGTGTTGGTGCTACATTGTGCTGGCAACTAGTGTGTATGTGTTGGTGCTACATTGTGCTGGCAACTAGTGTGTATGTGTTGGTGCTACATTGTGTTGGCAACTAGAGTGTATGTGTAGGTGCCACATTGTGCTGGCAACTAGTGTGTATGTGTTGGTGCCACATTGTGTTGGCAACTAGTGTGTATGTGTTGGTGCCACATTGTGCTGGCAACTAGTGTGTATGTGTTGGTGCTACATTGTGCTGGCAACTAGTGTGTATGTGTTGGTGCTACATTGTGCTGGCAACTAGTGTGTATGTGTTGGTGCCACATTGTGTTGGCAACTAGTGTGTATGTGTTGGTGCTACATTGTGCTGGCAACTAGAGTGTATGTGTTGGTGCTACATTGTGCTGGCAACTAGTGTGTATGTGTTGGTGCTACATTGTGCTGGCAACTAGTGTGTATGTGTTGGTGCTACATTGTGCTGGCAATTATTGTTTATGTGTTGGTGTCACATTGTGCTGGCAACTAGTGTGTATGTGTTGGTGCTACATTGTGCTGGCAACTAGTGTGTATGTGTTGGTGCTACATTGTGCTGGCAACTAGTGTGCATGTCGACAACTGACCGATAATGCCAGCATTTCAAATAGGCGTTTGAAAATGCTGGTTGCTGAAGTTATTTAATATATTACTACAATTTAGGGTCAACAATGCCAACATAGGACTACTCGTTCAAGCATAGGATGTTAATAAAAAAATTTCTCCGATTACGATGAAACTTTCACATGTTATGCCGATTATGCCGAAGATACCTACGGATCGAATGCCGGGCCAACATATGACCTGTCTGCTCTAACATTTCACATACACGTACCTACTTCTGAACATATATGTGAAACCTTCATAATACAGTCTACGTAAATGCTTCTTATGCTGTAATTCTAGTTCTAGTTGTTTCCAGCGCTCGGCACCGTTCTATTAACTGACTCGTCTGTATTATTGTCGTTACAATGTAATGGTCTTATGAGGTCTCATTCAACTAGTCGGTCTTTTTCAGAACATTATCGCCAAACCGACCTTTATATGCTGGCACTGCCATGGTGCTTGTCATCCTCAATGGTTCTTTTACGTCCCAAATTGAGACGGGACCGACATTAACGTGATCGCTAAGTCACGAGGGATCGATACACAGTCCCCAATGTTGAGAGCCAGGTTTTCACACCAAATGTCATGGTTGCCCGGTCCGGGTTTCGAACTCAGAGCGGTGGCATGTCTGGCGGATGTGCTAATCACTACACTAGCCGCGCCCCCTAATTGTGAGGTCACATAAAACAAGTATCTTGTGTTTCAGACAAATACTGGTTCTGTGTCATTTGTATCATGTGTACAGTTTCTAAAATAAATTGCCCTACAGCTTAAAGGGTCTCTCATTTTATTTCAGGAATATAATAAGTCTAAAGTTATCTAATCGGTTACTAGTATTTAGAGCCTACACAACCAACGTAGAACTAATCAATCAAGCAGGTTAACTAAACCATTTCTCCGATTTAGACTGTTCACAGTATATATGCCACATATACCTACAGATTGAATGCCGGGTCGGCAAATTACCAGTCTGCGGCAGTATGTCATATATAGGCTTTTGAACGTGCCATTTCCTAAATATCCGATCTTTTGCTGCCACTTACAGTGCAAACATAGGCAAATCATTCACGCATATGTTGTTAACAAAAACATTTTCTCCGATTTTGATGATATTTTCACAGTATATGCTGAAGATATCTACGGATCAGATGTGGGTCGGAATGTGACCGGTCTGCGCAAGCAATTCATATATAGGCTTTTGAGCGTGCTATTTCCTTAAGATATAAGTGATATGTCAAATATAAGTTACACAAAATTCCCCGTAAAGATACTTATGATACTTACAACGATACGAAAAAGATACATTTGTTTTAGTCTCCTCCAATCCTGTTTAATTACGTGGTTTCGTCAGAATGCTATCGATAGACATTCGCGATTAATTATTCTTTAAAAATGGCGGATGTGGATGTCCCTGAAGTTCAAATTTAAAATATTTGAATTCTTTGAACCCTGAAGTCTATATATTGACACCAAAGGTATGGTTTTACGTGACGCAGTTATTATGAAATGAAACAACTGGATTTGGTGGCCATTTTTAAAGATGCCCGCCAAAGCAAGAAGCACATTTTCATAAGTGAAAACCTTAGGTCATAGACAACAACTCTGGCTGGTCAAACCTTTGTTATAGTGGGTGCCATACGAGTAACTTTCTAAGCTCATTTGCCCATTTGGCCGCTAGACTGTAAGCATAATTTCTAATACTTTGTTGTTTCAGTGTCGCCAAGAGAAGATGAAGCTGTTCCTATTCTGTATCGTGGCTTTGGTTGTGCTAACTGTCGGTAAGTAAAAGCCTTATTTAATGATGGTGACCATGTCACGTGTTATATCGTGATTTTCAATGGGCCATCTCACACTAAATTCTTACACCAACATTTATACAGCTTTTGATAAAATATACAATTAAAAACAATAAAAATTTAAACAATAATAAATTAATAAAATGAATAAAAATAAATTAAATAAATAATAAATGATTAATACATGTATGACACTACAAATAAAACAACAACACGAATCAATTTACCAATTCTAGACATAAAGATTGAAGTCAACAATAATAGTAAACAAAATCAAAATGAATTAATTAAAGTAATTTACCATTTAAAAACTAAAAGTAAACTGTAATTCAGGCATACCAATTTAAAAGTGCAAACAACTGTATATATCCCTTATTAAAAAGTCTAAGCTTTAATTGATATCTTTATTATTCATTACAATTGTGTTATGTTATTGAACTTTCCTTTTGTGATAAATATGTCATAACCGTGTACATTGTATCCGAAATTATGCACGCGATTGTGTAGGGTATAGTATATGTTTAATGGTTTATATGTAATTAGATTGTGTACAGCGCTTTGAGCATTTTAATCGAAATTGCGCATTATAATAACAATTATTATTGTTACCATTTAAATGCTTTGTATATAATATTGTTTTACGAACATCAACGTATTGTTAACCGTTCTCTGTGCGTCGTGAAGGTAGACTGGATGTAGCGGTTTTCACAAACTTTGAACTACAAACAACAGCTAGTATCAAACTTGTATATACAATACTTTAAAGTTACCTATATGACTGGTTCAATGCAGATATTTTACAACTCGGAGAAAGTCAATTTTTTTCACGGTTCACCCATCTAACCGTTAGAAACCAGATGTTGTTTTCTGATTGTAGAATACGTCGCTGTACAAGCCGACGATGGTCCCACGACAGAAGGTATTTACGGCTACTTCTAAATATATAGGTTGAGGGTTCTTACCGGTTTAAGGGTTCGTACCGAACGTTAGATGGACGTTAATCAAGTGTGCGTGCGTGCGTGTGTGTGCGTGCATGTGTGTGTGTTTGTTTGTGTGTGTGTGCGTGTGCGTGTGTGTATGTGTGTGTGTTTGTTTGTGTGTGTGTGCGTGTGCAGGCGTGTGAATGTGTGTATATGTGTAAGTGTGTGTGTGTGGGTGCGTGTGTGCGTGTGTGTGTAAGTATATATATATATACATATATATATATGTATGTATATATATATATATATGTATGTATATGTATGTATGTATGACTGTGTGTGCGTGTGAGTGCGCGTGCGTGCGTGCGTATGTATGCTTGCGTGCGTTGCGTGTGCGATTGTGCGCACATGTGTACGGGTACGGATGTTCGAATGTACGTGGGTGCGTATATCCATCAGTACACTAGTACGAATGCTTGATGTTTTAAGAAATCTTCATTTAGGCTTCGGCTGTCGTCTTGAGCCCAAACATACCAATTTAATGTTTGTGTATATCTAAACACCAATGCGGTTGTTACGCTGCAGCTCTCGAGACGACGACTAGCAGTGTCAGTGGGCTGGCTGCTAGCGTCTTCGTCCTGGTCGCGTCCTTCATCGCAGCACTGAGAACGTAGGCGGCGCCACCGGCCAACCCGTGTGCCTCAACAGCAGCGAGGAACGACGTCATGACGACAGCACTGATGTGCTTTTGAGCGATTCGTTTCCCTGACATTTGCCGTTGTTTAGGTTCCTATTCAGATATTATATTTGCAATTTTTATGCACTAAGAATGCGGACATTTAAGGTCGTATGTTTAGCAAATGTCATGATCGGGTATAAATAATGGGTTCTACCGTAAATACGACACACGATCGGTTGGCAGATTTAGTATTTGTTTTTACTGGTAGGAGCCTACACGCCATCGATGGAATTGCTGCTTCACCTGTACACGGATTGCAACTAGTAGTTTTACATTGTAGTACACTTAGTTCTTTTAATCTTTTATATTCTTCGATTTCTAGTTAATCGTTAATGGGTAGCAGGACATCATGGATTTTAAAAGTCCACTGACTAAGCACTGTGCGTCATTTAACTGAGGCGACGTTGAATTTGCACTGTGTATATTCATCACCGTGTGTATGTAATGTCGTTTTATGTTTGTGTTGCATACTAAATAATCACCGGGTGAACAATGAGTTGAATTCCATTTTTAACATTTCTGTTCAATTTGTAAGCAACTGGCTTGTTGCATGTCTACCTGTCTGTCTGTCTGCCTAGCCCAGTCTGCTAGGTGGCAGAAATAGAATAATAAAAAGTCACAAAAATAAAACCATAGTTTTGGTAGGAATAAAAGTCACACAATTCTTTTATTATAACAATGCAACATTACACTAAATGCAGTCTTATCAAATGTCACAAATAATTTAGCACAATAGCATTTAATGATTAAAACGAATATTTGGAAGAAACTATTTCACAATTCTGCACATTTTCATTGATAATTTAGTGCAAGTGATATATTTAAGTGACTATTTATGTTAAAATTATTACGCTCTGAATGCGGGTTGACATGAATATTCCAACCGAATGTATTTACAATTTAAATTTATGTTGTAAATACAAAGAACTATATATATTCCACCGTGACTTTTAGTGACTTTATTTCCTGTGACTTTGCTCCTTTAGGGTTTTTCCTGTGAGTTTATTTCCTACATTTGCCTGCGTGACCGCCGCGTTAAGGTGAATCATTGAGGTAATCACAGGAAGCTTTACATGGCGCCTGTGACAAAACAAAACACGGATTATGATTTGTGACTTTATCTCTGCATATATCTTGTTCCCCTCTTCTTTCCCTGTATGACAGTGGTGAGGCTGGGCTCTATGCTGCTCCTCGATTTATATTTTCCTTTCTTCGCCCTCACAGTTTTTGTACTGCTCTCTGCACCAACTGTCCCCACTCCCCTAAATCACTCCCCCTCATTCTCCACTCCTCTCCCAATCCTTCCAAGGCGACGGTGCAATATCAATAACATCAAGACAGCGTCATGTACGGTAATTACCGTGTTGTTTGTCAAAGGCAACTGGATGCGCATTACACATAGGTTATGTCTGGTTCGACTGCGCCATTTCTATTGTAATCTAATAAGTCAATAACGTATCTATGCTATCTCAGATATTGGACTGGGGCCAAGCTTAGTCACAAGGTAAATCACCTATTAGCTCTCCATGCTAATATCTAATGAAGGAACAGGATTGCCAAAGGAGTTGTGGTCCAGTGACCACTCTAATTACGCCACTGCAAACGGTTCATGCATTGTCCAGAAGTATGTGTAGGCCGATTAGCCAGCTGTAAATAATATTTAATTATTAGCCATGGAACAACAGACCAAGGGCATCAATTATCATTGTACAGTATTTTGGTCTTACACTAGATTACTGTAGCGTCGTCTGGAGAGTTATTATCACTCAGTTTTCTCATGTAGGAGAATGACCCTCCAGAAAAGTGTAGCGTATCCCAAACACGTAGGTTACTAACACTGAATAACTACTCTTGTGGTTTTGAAATGCATCGATCGCCAATTGGGAGATCACAAATCAATGATCAATGGAAACGACTGAACGTAGGGAGAGGCGAGAGGAGGTCGGCGGAAGGAATCGAGGAGATACTGTTAAATGGCGCCAAAGTTAGTATATTAATACTACTGATTATACTGACACATGTCTCGGTTTCGCCATCCATAAACGTGTCCGGGCTGGATGCGAATCGGCGGTTGATGACAGTCGAACCATTTAACATGCAGCCGGTTGAGGCTGTTACAACTAGTATCAACAAGGCGATCGACCTGAAGAATATGTTTTACAACAACCGCATTCGCGCATTTAGACGACTTGAAATAAAAATAGATCACAGTGACATGTCGTTTTATTACACAAAGAAAGAGCACAACAGTATACCGCAAGGTATTCATCGATATACTAATCGCGATTGCGACAACAATGCAGCTAGCACTGTCTTTTTAATGGCATATCAATTGTTATAATCATGAAAATTAAATAAAGTACTTGCGTGCCTACTTCAGTTGCATTGCTATGATATTTATATTAATAAAGGCATCTCAAATCAAAGATTAATGTTCAACGTTGTCAACTTGCCACGACTTCCCTAAGGATAGGTGTTGTCGGCGATATTTGGGTCACTAACGTTTGTCTTCCATTTAGATTTGCATTTTAGTTTCGTTTGTCCAGAGTCCATGACGTCATCGACATCTTCCTTTCTTGTGGTGACAGTGACGCCATCTCGTAGAACCTTTTTACGAGTTGAAATAGATTTCTGATTTCAACTTATACCGTAGTTCAATATGACGACGTAACAATGACGCCCGAGTGGACATTTAATCTGCATCGATTATCCGCGACGTGGCGCCACCGTTTGTCGCACACTCGATAGTTTGGATACAAAGCTGCAGTATATTGGCGTATTGAAGATAATTGGTTACCATGAATCAGGGTAACCAATGACATTTACTCGTGAGCTAACTCCTCAAATGAGTGTTGTAACTGTTTTTAGTTGATATGAGACTTTATAATGAACTTTGATTCTATCGACACAACTCACAGTACAATACTGGAGTACGGAATTGCAAACGGTAACGGTTAGGACTCGTGTTCACATATCATAATGCTAAACGTTTTCGTACACTTTTATTATATTTTGCGGACACCCTACATTGAGTCCATTAGTCATATGTCACTGCCCTTATTTGGTGTCCGGTCATCAAGGTGATCTGCCATCTTGGCTATACACAATCGAATGTTGTGTATTGTTTACAATGGAACCGAAACGATGCAGCAGCGTTTTGATGGCTAGTGGCATCTCTAATGCCTGACAGTAATATAAAAGTTCTTAAGGTGACTGGCCAAAAGATGTGCAACTGAAAAACTAGTGGACTGTTTCTCTCGTTTGACTTCTGGCAGTTGAACAGCGCGACGGCGGAGTGGTGCTCAAGCTACGGCAAAATATTCAAGAGCAACCCCCCTTTCTCCCGTCTTTCGATGTCATGATCCGAAGATCCAACAGCAGTGTGTTACTCTCTTGATCCACCCTGCCCTACCATGGACATGTATAGTTTCTTGGCCTAATAAGGTATGTGCTTGGTAACAAAACGACCAATTTATCAGGCTAAGTGATATACAGTTATGCATAGTTCGGCTATTCAGCCCGTGACGTACAGACAACCCAGGCATAACGTCCATTGCCGTTGATATGTTGATGACATGCAAATACATATTCATCCATCAAGCGTGAATATAAATGGGGTGGCATATCGTTTGCCACTGAAGCATATATTAGAAGATTTAGTTGAGTGGGAGAACACGAACATGCTACATAGATTATGTTGTTATCTAAACATCTAATATACATACAGCTGTTATTAACCTGTGGGTAGCTAGCCACAACTGGGTCGCCATGCCGTTTTGAGTGGGTTTCTATGAGTCTCCGGTGACAGTCTGAATGTCCCTTAAAATAGTCCCGCTTTCCCGTACCAGACGCATACGAGACGGATAATATATGCCAAAAGTGCATGGATTTTAAACGCCGTGTGATATAATATCTGACAGTATTTCAAATTTACGTGACATTTGCCGAAATGCTTTCGTCTCGCATGAATCTGATATGGGTAAGTCATATTATGTATGATGCCGTTATCCATATTCTTACATTCAAAGTACATTTTCACAGAAAAATATCGTTTTAATGAGTATGTTCGGATACACTATAAAATAAAACATTTCAGTATGTCTAACTATTGCCTATTATGTAGTTTGTCGACATTTGAGCGAAACAAAACTTTAAATGATTTACTTTAAGTCTTCAAAATCAGTTTTTAAGCCCCCACCGTTCTAGCCGGTAACCCGTGCAGGCCAGTTTCCCACTGCCGATAGTTTGATGATCATGTGACTTAGACATGTTGCCGAAATTATTGATTCTTACAACGGCACATGATAACAGCCTGGTGGCGCACTTACCCCAACGGCGGACTATCTCCCGTATTTGCAAGTGTAGATCTACAATTATACACACCCTACAACTAAGACTCATTATTTAGATGAAATACAAGCATTTATTATATGTGTTTATTGTTTTTTTATAATAGTTTAGATTTACAATTATACAGGCCCTACAACTAAGAATCATTATTTAGATGAAATACATGCATTTATTATTTTTTATAATATTCAAGATAGCCCCGATAAAATACGTTTTCGGTGGCCGGAATTCTCGCATTCTATTAAGTGGAAACGACAAGCGTTAGAAAATTTTCATCAGGCACGAACAACCACAAGAGGGCGCCACTTAATTGTGACGCAGAAATATTGGAGGTGACCTTTTTCTCGGTTCATGCAAACACCTTGTGTGTGTAGATAAAATCGTCAGCCGCTCAAATTTCAGCCAGTCAAACACAATGGTCTTGAGACTGTTTCAAAGACAAAGTCCCGTTCAAAATAATCAAAAGGGATTAGCAGCAAATATTTTCCTTCTACCATGGTGATATTTGTTCTCGGTTCCAGTCAATGTTGCCCAAGTTCAGTTGGGATTGTTCAAAGAGAATGACTGTGGTTCTAAAAGGTCATTGAACGCCATCGCGGACTGGCACTCTTTAAGACTTTGTGGTGATCGCTTCATGACCTGAGGATATGAAGGCCAAATCATGATTCAATATCCTACCCGATAGAGTGTTTTAAATCAGCCTGTTTATTTATGATGTCATCTTGAAGCTGTACCAAAGCAAAGTTGCATTTAATAACCCCGAAAAACTGTTCGAAAGTTGAATGTTGCTCCCACGAAATGTTCAAACTGCAACTCAAACATACAAATGATACACACCCTCTATTGGCAGTATTGTGTTGATTTTGTGCGCTTTCACAAAAAGAAGACAACAGGTGAGATAATGTTACAACTGATTACGCGAACTTCCCCTTCAAGCTACTGCCATCCCTGGTTTAAGATGATGTCGATGATTCCGAGTAGGTGACAAGTTCGCTTTAAAGATGACGTTCACCTTAATCACCGACCAGCCTAACAACTCGCACGTAAGGTAATCTGAACAACATATGAACTTCGCCGGGTCAGTTAGTCCAGTGAACAAACAAGCAGGGACAAGTAACGATACCACACAGGGAGTAAACATTTAACCGCGTGTAAATTGAGTGTCTCCAAGCGTGTCGAACTTACAAAAGACAACTATGTTGTCGTGAAGGCGCAGAGAAAAGACAAATAAACAAGATGTAAATACTGATTTACTACCCATGGTTACTTCTGTTCGCTGCTTGACTCGTGACACGGCAACACAGTCGTGCAGTACAGGCAGCTGGTGCAACAACGTCACATCGCACATCCCTACCTCATACATGTAATTCGCACGGAGTCTCCGTCATTTTGACATAGCCGATAAATCTACATCTCGGAAATTGAAATATCCGTCTTTTATGTGCACCTAACAAACAATGTGAAAAATAATGTTTTAATAAACAACCGCATAGTATGATTTGTATATTATAAATTATAGAACACCAGAAGCAGAACATAATTATTAGTTGGTTTCAATTGCAATTGTGACTTGCAGGCTGAACAAAGAAACAATCAATGATACTTGTAGATGTATTTATGGATACATAGTTGGTGGGAGGTTTTTCCTACAAACTGGTGCGTAATTGGTGGTTAGTTGTACAACTTGGGAGGTTGGTTTTAAACATTAGTGTGAGATTAGAGATCGATACCCCTGCACCACACTCCTCATTCTGACTCTATAGCCTGTATTTCAGTGTATGCACGGCACTGCTTCTCGGAGAACGGTAACACCGGCGAGCTCTTGGGCGGCCGCCGCTTGCCGTCCTCCTTTAACGGTGTTGTCCTCGCCGGCGCTACCTCTGTCGTCTTGCTCACGTAAGAGGCGTCGTCGGTCGTCGTGTCAACGCGTTGTTTCCGTCGGTTCTTGAGCCGCTACTCGAACTACTGCGGAAACTGACTGCAATGAAAGTTGCGCGACAGTGCAACAGCAATGTTGTTCATACGGCTTGTATGCCCACAGACGGCTGCACCTTCTGAGGAAAACACGGTGTTGCTGTTTGAAATGAAATATAACAAGACAGTCGTGTCGGAATAAAGTATCGATAGGTGTCTGTGCCGGAACTGTATTAATAGTTGTATAGTTAATTGCTTGTTGTTAGGCAAATACGCTAAAAACTTACTAAATATACTCGTTTCAGTGACGACGTCATACGTACAAACATCCATGCAGTATCTTGTTTCATCGTCTTCGGCTGAATGATAGTCGCAGTAATTGCAACTTAAAGGCCAAGAAATATACAATGCTTTATTGTCGAATTAGTTAGTTATGGGAAGGTACACGCAGAGACACCATGCATTGTATAGTGTGCCGCGAACGATCACACTTTTGTTCCAGTGTTGTTTTATCCCGCGTTTAATATGCTGCGTCTTCTTCTTCTTCCGTGCTTCCGCCTACCCTCAACATACTGAGGATACAGGCGGTGGTTAGTGGGCGAAATAGGAACAGTGCTTTTATATACACAGTGCTTTTTATTTATTTAATACAAATAACATGCAAATAACAGGAATACGTGCAGAAGACCTTAGTGTCTAGAATGTTGAGTTTGTCAATGTCTGGACATTCTTTTTGAATGCATCCAAGCTGTTTAGACTAACAATGTGTTGAAACGCGAATGGTACCGTGGGGGAAAAGAATATAAATGATAGTTGCATCTGGAGTGAGGGATTTGGTGTGATAAAGAATGAATGTGCTTGTCTAATGACAACATATATAGGATTAAGGTGTTGATTTGTTGGTATTCTAACTAAGACATTAACTATCTTGTACAACGTTTAGCATCGGTTCGTCGGTCTATTAGTGGTCTCCATCCTAATGTGTGTAGCATGCTTGTCACATCCTTGGTAGTAAATATATCACGTTTGTGTTACTGCTATTACATGAAACATTACGCTGAGACAGCAACAACTGCGAGTTTACACACTGAACGTAGTTTACGACGTGAACAAATTCGAGTTTGCTTGGCGGATATATATTTGGTGGATTGTTAGTCATTTGGTATTTCAGATTTCACCTGAATTATGACGATTTGGCGTGGTGTGCTAATGCTGGTTTGGGTGAATCGTTAACATGTACTTTACCTCTTGTGAAATTTTAGCTATATTATAACATTAAAGACATCGTTGTTGAACTAAGGTGCCACGGGCTGTCCAGCTAGAGTCGTTAGCAACGGCCGAAGCAACGCGATACGTCGTGACCCGACGTGACGCCGTCGTGGCGTACCGATGCTAGAATGACGGCTGAATAAAGTTGTTTATATAAATAATGTTTACAATTAAGTTGTTGCTTGTTTAGTAGGCGGAAGTGGATTTTGATAAGCAATTTAATCATGTGGTTTGGAGAGGTGTGTTTGTAATGAGGGTCAGTACACAGTAGAGTTGTGATTGCTTGATGTCGTGGACTACCAGTAAACATACACACAATGAACATTAATTAGTAAAGTAAAGTTCTTATATAGCGCAGTATCCAGCCCTCAGGACTGCTGAAAGCGCTTTGCACTTTACTCCCTGGCAGACATATTCAGTCGAACACCATCTGGACTTCTCTGGGAAGAATTCAGCCACGATGCAATTAATGCGAGAAGACTATTCATACACAAATATCCACCACTGTCTACAGGCAGGTACTCATTCATACATCTGAGTGAACTGAAACAATGTAGAGTAAACAAACTTGCCCAAGGTTCGACACCGCCACACAGGATTCGAACCCGTGTTCTCTCAATCGAGAATCCGGAGCGCTTACCGCTGCGCTACTGCGTTCCACACACACACGCACGCACGCACGCACGCACGCACGCACACACACACACACACACACACACACACACACACACACACACACACACACATGCCTACGAACACCACTTCGCTGTCGGGCTGTCGGACTGTCGGTCATGACGTCACAAGACCGGGGCAAGGGGGAGGTGCTGCTGAATATTGTTTCGCGGCGACGTTCAACATTTTGGAAGCTCACCAAAAACCTCCAATTGCACCCCACTCCCCCAATACTCGCCAATACCGGGACACACTCCAAAGGTTTAACAAGATTTAACAAGTTTGCAATCCAGAAAATTCACTCTAGATGGCAGGTGGACAAGGAAGCCTTTTGGCTTATCGAGAATCCAATACTTTTTATCTGTGTGTATCCCGCCCTTTTAAGGGGGCACGTCACGCTAGCGCGGGCATAGCGCAGCCAAATTCCAAAAGTCGATAGGAGGGCCACGTGCCCCCAGCCCCCTGGATCCACGTATGTGCGTGCGTACCCTACTCCTTGTGCCTTCTTGCAACTGCTTAGATAAACTGACGGAGACAATTCTTGGGATCAAGTTGTCTCATGCTCTGACGGATGCTATCGGCGAGTCATGCAGGAATGCACATTACAACAACATTACAACGGCTACAACGTAAGCGGAAACTGTATGTTACGTATTTTTTAAATAACGTGCGTAAAGCAAGACTAACTTGTTCAACGTGTAAACAAAATATAATGTGTTGCTCGAAGTGTAGACAAAATATATAATTAGTAAACAACCGTTAGCGACACGTTTTGCTTATTTCTATTTATTGCTGTTGGAGGCGGCTCCTCCCCACGCTTCGGACCGTAAACACTACCTCGACGTCCCAGGGAAGCGTTCAGCCACGCTGTAATTACTGCGCAAAGACTATTCATACACATATATCCACCACTGTTTATAATCATGTACTCATTCATGAATAAAGCTGAGTGAACAGGAACTGCATAGAGTGAACGAACCTGGCCAGGGTTCGAAACGGCAACATAGATATCCTCAACCTCACATGTGTAATAACTTGTCAACTCCCATGGAGCCCCTGCAAGACTTTGTAGTGTACCATATTATACATACATAGTATAAACGGTTATTACTTTAACAAATATTAACCAACGCGTTTACCAACTGAGCTAGCAAGACCGATAGAAATTCGCTGACTGATTTAAGTTGTTATGATAAATTGTACAACTCCTCCTCCGTACATCGATATTCTAGTGATATTATGAGATCATACACGTTACTTTCTGTAGCTGGATACAATATATGTTTGCTATGTATGTTTATTGGTGTAGATTATCTCCCGTTGGTTGCATCCAATATAATTATTCTAAAAACGAGCTGAAGCTCGGCGAGACCTAGCCGACTTGTAGGCCAATTCGCATTCATTGTTTTGAATAAAATTGGATTCATGTGGAACCGTAAGATAATTGCTTGTTCCTCTATGATTACTAGTGTTTGTATTACATCGGAATATCGCACAATAACTAATTTTGACGCTCGTTTCGACCCGAAAGCTATCCTTGTAAACATGCTCTAAATGCATGGAAAGGGTCGGCCTGATGCGAGTATGGGTCATATGTGACGTCACATCTCGGCATCCCGAAAAGCGCGCCAAAAATATGCATATTTGAAAATGTCCGGATGCACAACATAAAATGTGGAATTTCTAATTCAATGAATTTTTTATTTTTGTGGCTTGGTGGACATGGAAATAGATAGCAGGATGTAATATAATATGAATTCAAGCAATATATGTTTTTATTCTCTTTATTCTACGACCCCACGAATGAAACGTAACGCTTCTACTTTTTCTTTCAAAATTCCCCATATATCAAAGGTTCTTAGTGGTTTTAGGGTAAATCTCGTAAAATGTAAACGTAACCAGGAACAATCCGACATTAAATACGTCATAAGTCAGGTGTGTGTGCGCGCGTGCGCGTGTGCGCGTGTGTGTATTTGTGTGTCACTAGTAGCAATAGAACTCCGTTACGACTCTGCAAAAAAGATGGTACTTTTTATAAGTATTTGTATTTCACTAAAACCAATTTTCTAAAAAGTTGTATGAACGTCATTTAGTTAAATAACTGGTGCTGAGTTAGAATAGAATTCAGTTAAATTTTTTACCAACCTGACTGTCGAGTTTATTTGAACAAAACACATACTTTCTTCCTTGTTTCCATTATCCTACACAAACACAAGGGAGTGCCGCTTCTAGCTCGAGATCACGGCGTTTACAAGCGACATGTTAATGCTGCGATGTTTATCGTGCAGCACAATTGTCCCGATGTAATTAACCTATATAATTACGTGGGCTGTAGCGCCTTCTTAAGGATGGTCATTTTTGCTAGTACTGTAGCATATAGATTGGCAATCTACTTTGCAACGCCATTGTTGTCGAAAACATTTCAACATATATTTAAACAAGTTTACCTAAGTGCACTAACTTCAAGTGTAGAAAGGACGCATGGAGTTGCGAACTAGTGTACGTCATAAACCGGTTTAAAGTTTATTCGGTTAAACTGTTATATAGGCGAAGACATTATTAAATTTTGTAATGCAATAGTTTCACAAGCAACAATTACGTTATTGCAAACGTATTGTCAAACCCTATGCATACATGCATTCAATTACAATCGAGATACACTGTATTGTGAAAGATAAGGAGTTAAACTATTTCTTTTGGTAAATTCCTAATGTTATGTTTGATGATAAACGGAATAAGATCATAATACGTAACACAGTAATGGGCTTCCATCTCTACGCGGACGATACCCAGCTATACATCAAATTTGAGATGACCGAAATCAACAGAATGTTTTCTCTACGCCGAATTGAGCACTGCATCAAGGACATCCGCTTGTGGATGGTCGATAATCGACTAAAGGTGAACGAAGGTTGACAAAACGGTCGCACTTGTGTTAGCATCACGAAACAATCAAGCGAAACGCAACACCACCGTGATCAAAATTGGCGACTAGGACATAACGCCAAGTCCTACAGCCAGAAACATTGGCGTTGTATTCGACTCGGAAATATCGATGGTCAGTCATGTAAAGCACATGTGCTGCGTAGCCTACTATCATCTGAAGATCATTGCGTCGATCCGATCGTGCTTAACACAGAAAACCGCAGACCGTCTTATGTACTCTCTTGTTATATTGATAATTGATTATGCGAACTGTCTGCTATATGACATCCCCGACTGCCTAATCAACAAGCTGCAAATAGTGCAAAAAGAACCACTCGAGTGTTGCGTTCAACTACAAACAATGACTTGTAAGTGCCACCATCTCGTAGCCGATACGGCGACAGAACTTTCTCGGTATCTGCTCCATGACTGTGGAATTCACTTCCAAGCGAGATGAAAACAACCTGTTGCCTTGTGACTTTCAAAAGACTTTTGAAAACCAATCTTTTCCGATATATATATCGGAAAAGATGGGTTATATATATATATATATATATATATATAAGTATGTATTCTAAGCGCCCCGAATGGATTTATCTAGATTTATGGCGCTATATAAGTGTTCTTCTTCTTATTATTATTACTATTATTAATGCACGATTTTGAATTGTGAACCTGCGGAATTACTTATTTAGTATAAAACAAACAATTTGAAACAATGCCCAGCTGCACCCTGATCGTAAACTGCGCATAGACAATTAAACTAAAGCGCGTTCTTCCCCGTTAGTTATTTTCCAGAGCTTATTGCGTTACGGTGGAACAAGGCAACAGCGCCATCTACAATACTTAACTATAATAACAATATCCCGAATATTTACAACTGGAATACAATAGAAACCAAAGGCAGCAATGCGTGTTGTGTGCGTTCTTACTCGAGCACACATTACCGTGACATTCCCTTTGACCAATTTGACAATCCCGTCGTGCAATACAAAAGGTGCACTTTAAAAGAACTCGGTTCATGCCTAAATCGTGTTGGGACAGTGGTTCCAAATCATGATTCATAGAAAGAGGAAGACGATAATGATAACAATGCACAACGCACACGTGGGCTTGTTTCCTTAACGATACGCCGACAACAGTTCTATATTAGGACTAATACGGGCTGGACCAACCTCAGTAATTGCTAACATGCACCACTTCCGTACCTGATCGTGATAGTCGATTACTAAAATGTATCTGATTGGTGACTGAAATGATGTCGAAGACGTCACGACTTGGTCAACACCCAGCAACTATCTTGAACAATGGTGATAGTTCAACTGGATATTGCAATCCCAGTTGAAATATGAACAATTGGCATACTGACCGACAGGGCCCGTAGCACAGTATAAAATATGAGACCAGACCTCGCTGCCGAACCATAAACTGTGTCGACCGCTTCAACCTAGAGGAGGAGGTTTAGCCTTAGCCGTCATTTCAACAAAGTGAGTTCGACTTTTGTGGCAAACTGAATGGTTTGATATTAATTTTCTTTTAAATATAATTTCGATGTTACTATTTGTTTCAACCAATGTATACCGATTACGCGTTTAATTCGAATTCGTAGAACAAGTTATAAAAGACGTACATTAGTACTCATCACGACTTAATCAGTGTTATCGTATTATTTTAAGGAGTACTGAAATTATCAGAGAATGATCCTTTTCTGCGCAGACAATAAGCACAAGCGTAATGAGCATCTTGCAAAATATTGATATTGTTGACCTCAAATAATAATTTTGTATTATACATTATAATTGTATATTATTACATACATAACACCGACATTTGTTAAGAAATCCAATAACTTACAAATCATTCTTTGTCGTAATTGTTTTCCTTCAGTGGCGGAAGTATTTCAAAGAAAAAAAACACGGAACTCGAAGCTATATTTGTTGAAATGATTTTCTAACTTTTGTTGTTACATAAACTTCAAGATTTCCATCCGCATAACTCAACTTTTGCAAATAGAGAGAAAACTACATCATATTGACATATTGATTGTCAGTCCATGTTTCTTGCAGAAAGACTTGCTGAGCGAAATAGAAGACAGAACAACATGAAGCTCGCAATCTTTGCTGTTACCTTGTTGATTCTGCAGGCGTCGCTGTGTAAGTTCTCAGCACTGTATTCGCTATACTCTTGTTACATGTTGTTAAAGTCATCGACTACAGCGACGAAGCATTAACTGCCTCTCGTTTTGTCGCTCTTGCTGTCTGTGCCATGTAGTTATTTATTTAACGAATCGAAGCCTACCGTGCCCACCAGTCTTCAGGCAAGAAATATTAATTTGGACGTTTCGAATAGTATTGGTCTTTGTCAAGCATTCGTATTCGAATATATTTTTAAAGATTCGTGTTCGATCCATTGTACGGATACATTCTGAATAAATGTATTAGTTAGTAGCCAACTGTACTCATGTATTAGACAGTGCAGCGCTATACTTACAACACAATGCTCATGACGAGTCGACGACATTGTTTTTATATTAAGTTTTGTTTGGTATTGAAACACAAATAAAAGTATTTGTATTCGCATAATTTCAACAGTATTCCTGTTAAAAAAATGCAATTGAATTGTTTAAAATATTTAGTTTTCGTAAAACAATACAAGTTCTATTTTGCAATGTATTCGAAAAGTTATGAAAATAATATCGTATTCGAATATCGAACAGCTTACGAATCAAGTATAATGCCCACTCTATGCTCTTTGTAGTGACTTTCGCCGACCTGATCGCCGAGGATATGGTTGAAGAAGGTGGAAGTGGTGAGATGACCACAGAGGAGAGTGACGCAACTTCTGTAGAACCTACGGATGCACCTTCGGCGATAGGTAAACATGAAATAAATCCTTTTTCTTTCCTTTATAACTCGGGGAAGCCAATACGAAGCATCTAAATCGGCAAACGTTGCGAATATCTAGTTATAATCGAGCTAACGTATGCATGAGGGTAGGTTAATGTTTTCCTCTTAGACGGCTTGAACCTCGAGCGCTAAACTTTCAGGATTAATCTACGACCCATAGAATAGGGCGTAAGACCTATATCTTTTCAAAATGTCCCATATATGTAAAATTCTCACATTTTATGTGATAAATTAGTTGTTCGGAACGTAAAACTTAATGTGCGCGGAATAAGTAAAACTTAATAATCGCACGAAACAAGCGCGCGGCAAATAATTCAGAAAAACGGCCCCTTCGTCATGAACTTGGCCACATGAAGCAGATGCTGACGCAATAATGCTTATGTCTACCCTCATGCCAGTAGCATAGCAATACGAATATTATTTGACAATTCTACACTCTAACGACTAAGGCATATGGACGGACGTGCGTTTCACACTCTCTCCAACCTTCGTCATTTTGAACAAACAACGAGTATCTGCGAGCGCCTTATGGTGTTTATGTAATGATGCTGTGTGTTTCCTAACATTTGGTAAATATTACTACCACGACTGTCATCTACCAATGTATATCGTCAGGTGGCGGATATTGTTGCTATAGTAATGCACGATGGAAGGGATAACATGGTGTGTAGTGCAGGGATAATATAGTTTTTAAACACAATATAAATCTTGTAATTAAATGTCGTTGTTACCGCCGAGGTTTCACCCAGAGAATGGTGCATTTATTCAGCGCGTGCGTCATGTAAAACATATTGCATTGTTCTCGTGTTATTAGTATCATAGTATGCATTTCGTTTGTTTTTTGCGTGTTGTCTAATATTATATTATCGTCTCTGGAAAAAGTTCATGCATTAGTCCGTCGCTATGAGGAATCCGTTGGGACGGGGTCAAGCTATTCCATATATATATATATCAGACGTTTTTATATTCATGGTATACCACAGTGGAGGTCTGAACGGCGAGTTCACAGTTGTGCCTATTACGCGGACGTTTCTTTTATCAGGACACCTTCTTGCCGAGAGTTCGCTGTACTTAATTGTTAAAAATGATTTACTAATTAGTAGTGCAGCTCCCAAATTTCTGCATTGGTGTTGTGTGGAAATTCCTGTCTTACCGGATATTCGACTTACATTTACCCAGAATGCTACGTGTGCGGGCACTACGACAACAACATGAAGCCTGAGTCGGAATGTGGAGTTGACCAAACGACGTACGCCAAAGAAGGATGTCCTAGCGGCAGTAACTGCTGGGTAGGTGGCTTTCCCTATGTTGTAATACAGTTTGTGTATTTATTATTTAAGAATACGGTTGTCACTGGCATGTCCAACAAATTGAGTACGTGTAGATACTTTCCTCTTCTTCCCAGGATGGTTTCCTCACTACGCCTGAGGTCTTGGTAGGGTGACGTCATCAGTCGTGTTGAAAATGCCATCTTGGAAAGACAGCAAAAGTATCTACACGTATTTATCTTAGTCGGTTTGATAATAAGAGCTGTGTTATTTTTAAAATGAACTATCATGACGAGTGTTCAGTACTCAATTTCGTGTATGTATATAAATATATGAAGTACAAGCATAATGGGTTTCCTAAATATGAAATATTATTGATGAACAACACGCTGATCTTGAACACTCCGTCGTTGTAGATCTATAAGAAGACCGTGAACACCAATGTCACTTACGCCCGGGGTTGTTATAGCGAGACCGACTGCTCGGGAAAAGCGGAGGAACAATGTTCCAAGAATGGCGAGACTGAGGTTAGAGTGCCTACTGGTATTACTTGTTCCGGTTAATCTAGGTTTATTCGTTTGCTTTGTAATTCTTTTAGCAACAACAGCAGCATTAGTAATAGCAGTAGCAACAATAGCAGCATTAGTAACAACAGTAGTAACAATAGCAGCATTAGTAACAGCAGTAGCAACAATAGCAGCATTAGTAACAACAGTAGTAACAATAGCAGCATTAGTAACAGCAGTAGCAACAATAGCAGCATTAGTAACAACAGTAGTAACAATAGCAGCACTAGTAACAGCAGTAGCAACAATAGCAGCATTAGTAACAGCAGTAGCAACAATAGCAGCATTAGTAACAACAGTAGTAACAATAGCAGCATTAGTAACAACAGTAGTAACAACAGCAGCACTAGTAACAGCAGTAGCAACAATAGCAGCATTAGTAACAACAGTAGTAACAATAGCAGCATTAGTAACAACAGTAGTAACAATAGCAGCATTAGTAACAACAGTAGTAACAATAGCAGCATTAGTAACAGCAGTAGCAACAATAGCAGCATTAGTAACAACAGTAGCAACAATAGCAGCATTAGTAACAACAGTAGTAACAATAGCAGCATTAGTAACAACAGTAGTAACAATAGCAGCACTAGTAACAGCAGTAGCAACAATAGCAGCATTAGTAACAACAGTAGTAACAATAGCAGCACTAGTAACAGCAGTAGCAACAATAGCAGCATTAGTAACATCAGTAGCAACAATAGCAGCATTAGTAACAGCAGTAGCAACAATAGCAGCATTAGTAACAGCAGTAGCAACAATAACAGCATTAGTAACAGCAGTAGTAACAACGCATTATTATTAGCATAAGTGGCAGTTGCAGTAGCAGTAGCAACAACAGTGCAGCAACAACAATAGGTGCAGCAACAGCTGCAGCAGCAGCAGCAGCAATATTAACAGTATTAGTTGCATTAGCAGTAGTGGCAGTAGTAGCAATAGTGGCAGTAGCATCAGCAGTAGTAGTGGTAGCAGTAGTATTAATAATAGCAGCAGTATCAGCAGCTTCTAGTACCTTCTATTAAGTTAGCTTCTAGTGCTTCTACCGCTACTGCTGAAGCTGAAGTAGCAGTAGCAGCAGCAGTAGAAGCAATAGAAGCAGCAGCAGCCGCATAGCAGCAAATGCAACTGCATCAGCAGAAGCAGCAGAAGCAACAGCAGCTACAATAACAGTGTGAACAGAAACTGGGCGTAAATGTTGATTGAATGTCCTTTGTTTTGGCCAGTTGTGCAAGAAATGCTGCTCCACCGACCTGTGCAACTCCGGCAAGCTGGAACTGAGCAGCGATGCACCCAGGGTTGGCTTCTACCTCTCCACCTTGGTAATGACCGTAGCAACCTTCCTACTCTTGTGACGTTGACGCGTTTCCACGGGTACCACTGAGAATTTGCTGTCACGGTAACTGTTAACGTCAATATGGAGACGTGAACTGTGCGTTAATGTGGATTGTATCAGTTGGTGTCAACACGTGTTAATGTGTGTCGTTTTGTGTCAACATGGCGTGTGTCAACATGCGTCAATGTCGATGTATGCACGGATTGGTTCCACTCATTATTGTATCGTGCGACTGCAAGTAGTAGTGCCCGATATGTATATAGCCTTCTTTATCCTTTCGTACATGAACAAACATTGAACTTAGTTTCCACCATGACAATGTACTGACGTGTTCATGTCTGATGACGTTCATTACGAACTAAAGACTGACAGTGTCTTATTAAAGATCTCAAACATTCAAATACAGTAATAGAATTGTTCCACTGCAAATACGTTATAACTAGATAAAACCCGAGCTGGTTCTGGATTCAATTTGTTGTACAACTCGGGTGTTCCTTGGGAGAGTATGTACATATTCGCACGTGTGCACCCTTGCACGACTCACTGTTGCATGCGATATCCTATCATATGTTTATGAATAGCGTCAGACCCGGTGTCAAGCCCCACGATGAGGACCTGATGTCAACCTCCGTAGGTATACGGTGACATCCCTTCCTGGGGTGGCCTGGTGTAAAACTCCGTGGGTTTACGATGACGTCACACCTTAGGGGATGACCGGATGTGGAACCTCACTGGTCTCCGGTGACGTCACTCTCCCGGAAGTGACCTGGTATCGACACGGAAGTGTATGACGATAACGTCCATTTCAAAGTGGTCAGCTGTGATATTATATTTATATTTATGTTATTATTGTAGAAGCTATGGTAATATATTATTGTTTGAACGAATTGTTTGGATTTGTGCAATTATTTATTATGCAGCATTGTATTACGCTACCTGCAACTATGTTTCACATGAAAACACTTTAGGATATACGCTGGCACGATGGCACGCTCTTGTCGTCTAGCTGTTGACTGTCACTGGTCGGTCTTGACCAGTCGACTAGCCTAGGTGAGAGACGATAACTACATTGCCACTAAACCATCCTTGCAGAATTGGTTTCACTTAAACAAGTTGCAAGCTTCTGTCAAAAAGATACCCTTTTCAAATTGAGCGAATTGAAATGTACACAAGTTTCATTGGACAGAGGTCACCTTCTGAGTTATAAAAATAAAATATCCCTCATTGTGTGCAACCATGAACGCCTCTCAGTTTCCACATTTAACCTTAAAACGCGTTTTGATAAGTTAATATAATGATACACCGTTATTTGCCCAACCAGTCAGATTCGATACCTCAGTAAACGCGTTGGGTGCATTAACCGGCACTGGACACAGAAATTACACCGATAAAAAGTGGAGTTTGCCTCAATGATGGTATAATGGCAATGTATTGAACACCCGTCCCTCCAGGCCGATGAAGCAGCTAGAAGGTAGGAGCGACTGACACACACGAGTTGTCATAGTTTTAGCTCATACAATTATAAAAACAAAATAACTTATTAAAAATATATGTATGAGAGCAACTTTCAGTACGCATTTTAGTGGAAAGGTTGTCGGAGTCGTTGACATGGATTCGGTCGCTTTGTGAAATCGGCTAATGGAGAAACTATCAGAACTCGTGGGTGGTGCTTATGAGGCTTTAGGATGATGGACAAAGATCATAGCAACTGAGTGTTTGTGTATGTGGGTGTGCTGAGAGCTACATTGTATGTAGTAAACCAGACCTTTAAAATCGGTCAATAGACTATACACATTGTGTACTGAGGCATGGCGATCTCACATAATATAGACGAAATAACGGTAAAAATCGTGAACATGTTCACGCACGTCTATATACTCGCCGAATGCAAATCACGTTCCCATGCGCAGCAATGCATGGTGTTGTATGTTCGCAATGAAATCTGAATAAATCTGATGTCAGATCAGTGTACTGGATTGTTGTTTACTGAGTAGTTTTAGCGGCGAAGCGGAACGCGTACGGTCACGCACCGCTGAAGCTGTGGCGAAATGTGTACAAGGAAGTCCATTGTTAAGACGCGCGACAAATTAAAGATCCGGTTATGCATTGCAAACCTAGAATTTACGCGTAATCATAGTGTAGTTAATACCAATGAGTAATATTATTTGGTCACGCTTTCTCGTCAAGACGCCTAGGGTCCAGCTATGAAACATTGTGTACCCGAGTATACATATTAGACACAGTACGTACTGCTTATTAAGGTGGACTGCAAAATGAAACCGTTTTATAGGGAATATACAACGATTATCAATGACCGGCAGTATTATAGGATCTACTCTAACATTGGATTCATTAGTATTCATTATATCCCGTGTGTAAGATTAATCATTATTAATGTCCATACATAAACGTACCGCTATCGTGGTTTCCAATATACGTGTGAATATTTTTGAAAAAATACGAATTAACTATGACAGTAAATGTACTAGTTATACAATGTGTAAATACGAATATCTAGCGTTGATTAGAAGCGAATATTGGACTGTTTTTGTGTTTATTAAGTAAATGGTGGACATTGAATGGGATTAAATTGACAGGTTGCGATGCTTCTAGGTTAATAATAATAATGCAATTGATATGTGTGTGTACGCGCGCGTGTGCGGGCGTGCGTGCGTCTCTGTGTGTGTGTGTGTGTGTGTGTGTGTGTGTGTGTGTGTGTGTGTGTGTGCGCGCGCGCGTGTGCGTGTATGTAGATAGGTAAGTTCTTATATAGCACGGTATCTAGTCGTCTGGACTGCTCAGACAAGTCCCCTTTCCTTCCAGGCAGACTGGGGAACCGGTTCACTATTAAAGACAACGAGCTCTTGCGAACATCCGTGACACACCGGCGATAGTGCCCCGGTGGCGTCTCCTTGTGGTGACAGGTTCCAGCACACAAAATCACTGCTAAGGTGCGAAATCAATTTTAAAGAACAGATTCGAGTTGATAAGTCCATACGGATGTTACTGAAATCCGAACACTATCTCGGCTTCTCTGGGTGGATATGTCCAGGTGTATACCGATGAGAGTTGATCTCCAGGAATGGAAATATGACTGATTTAGATCACAGAAAAACGAACACCTGGGACAAAGTGAACATTTCAATCCGTCTAGGAGGAAAACACAAAATGGTCTTTATTATAAAAATAGCCTGATTTTATTACAAAATGGGTCTTAACAGACGTTTCACCTAAAAATGAGTGTGTGTGTGTGTGTGTGTGTGTGTGTGTGTGTGTGTGTGTGTGTGTGTGTGTGTGTGTGTGTGTGTGTGTGTGTGTGTGTGTGTGTGTGTGTGTGTGGGTATGTGTGTGTGTGTGTTTGTGTGTGCCTGTGCGCGTACGTGTGCGCACGCGTGCGTGCGTGCATTAACGTCATTAAATTTACATGTTTGCCTTTTCTAAGATATTTCAGCTTAGCCGCTCTCCAGGTGATCTCGCTTCTCTTTTGTGTTCTTCCTAACGTGTTTGTGCCTTCTTATGATAGGGTCTCCATGCTTGAATGGCGTATTCGAAACGAGGCCTAACTAATGATATAATTACTTAGTTCTCCTTAAGAGTCGTAAATGTCCTAAACAACGCAAGACGACGACTACTATTTAATGCAGCTAAACCATATACACTGTTTTGAAACAGATAATAACACTAACTGCTGCTCTTAAGTCCTTTTATATTATGGTCGTGCGTAGAATGTACAGCGCCTAGTTATTTTGCATCTAAATACGAATAAATGTAGGCTCTCCATATCGGCTAATGGAGAAACTATCAGAACTCGTGGGTGGTGTTTATGAGGCTTTAGGATGATGAACAAAGATCATAGCAACTGAGTGTTTGTGTATGTGGGTGTGCCGAGAGCTACATTGTATGTAGTAAACCAGACCTTTAAAATCGGTCAATAGACGACACACATTGTGTACTGAGGCATGGCGATCTCACATAATATAGACGAAATAACGGTAAAAATCGTGAACATGTTCACGCACGTCTATATATTCGCCGAATGCAAATCACGTTCCCATGCGCAGCAATGCATGGTGTTGTATGTTCGCAATGAAATCTGAATAAATCTGATGTCAGATCAGTGTACTGGATTGTTGTTTACTGAGTAGTTTTAGCGGCGAAGCGGAACGCGTACGGTCACGCACCGCTGAAGCAGTGGCGAAATGTGTACAAAGAAGTCCATTGTTAAGACGCGCGACAAATTAAAGATCCGGTTATGCATTGCAAACCTAGAATTTACGCGTAATCATAGTGTAGTTAATACCAATGAGTAATATTATCTGGTCACGCTTTCTCGTCAAGACGCCTAGGGTCCAGCTACGAAACACTGTGTACCCGAGTATACATATTAGACACAGTACGTACTGCTTATTAAGGTGGACTGCAAAATGAAACCGTTTTATAGGGAATATACAACGATTATCAATGACCGGCAGTATTATAGGATCTATATTGGATTCATTAGTATTCATTATATCCCGTGTGTAAGATTAATCATTATTAATGTCCATACATAAACGTACCGCTATCGTGGTTTCCTATATAGAATATTTTTGAAAAAATACGAATTAACTATGACATATACTAATTATACAATGTGTAAATACGAATATCTAGCGTTGATTAGAAGCGAATCTTGGACTGTTTTTGTGTTTGTTAAGTAAATGGTGGACATTGAATGGGATTAAATTGAATGCGATGCTTCTAGATTAATGATAATAATACAATTGATATGTGTGTGTACGCGCGCGCGTGCGGGCGTGCGTGCGTCTGTGTGTGTGTGTGTGCGCGTGTGCGTGTATGTAGAGAGGTAAGTTCTTATATAGCACGGTATCTAGTCGTCTGGACTGCTCAGACATGTCCCCTTTCCTTCCAGGCAGACTTGGGAACCGGTTCACTATTAAAGACAACGAGCTCTTGCGAACATCCGTGACACACCGGCGATAGTGCCCCGGTGGCGTCTCCTTGTGGTGACAGGTTCCAGCACACAAAATCACTGCTAAGGTGCGAAATCAATTTTAAAGAACAAATTCGAGTTGATAAGTCTATACGGATGTTACTGAAATCCGAACACTATCTCGGCTTCTCTGGGTGGATATGTCCAGGTGTATACCGATGAGAGTTGATCTCCAGGAATGGAAATATGACTGATTTAGATCACAGAAAAACGGACACCTGGGACAAAGTGAACATTTCAATCCGTCTAGGAGGAAAACACAAAATGGTCTTTATTATAAAAATAGCCTGATTTTATTACAAAATGGGTCTTAACAGACGTTTCACCTAAAAATGAGTGTGTGTGTGTGTGTGTGTGTGTGTGGGTATGTGTGTGTGTGTTTGTGTGTGCCTGTGCGCGTACGTGTGCGCATGCGTGCGTGCGTGCATTAACGTCATTAAATTTACATGTTTGCCTTTTCTAAGGTATTTCAGCTTAGCCGCTCTCCAGGTGATCTCGCTTCTCTTTTGTGTTCTTCCTAACGTGTTTGTGCGTTCTTATGATAGGGTCTCCATGCTTGAATGGCGTATTCGAAACGAGGCCTAACTAATGATATAATTACTTAGTTCTCCTTATGAGTCGTAAATGTCCTAAACAACGCAAGACGACGACTACTATTTAATGCAGCTAACCCATATACACTGTTTTGAAACAGATAATAACACTAACTGCTGCTCTTAAGTCCTTTTATATTATGGTCGTGCGTAGAATGTACAGCGCCTAGTTATTTTGCATCTAAATACGAATAAATGTAGGCTCTCCATATCACAAAACAGAATTGGTATTTCTTACCCACCAAGACCCGATATTTTTTCCTGGCTTGCCGTCTAAAACTACCAATTGACCTTTTTGCATAGTTGTCGTAAATAAAGAAATTTGTTTTGTTGAGCATAGTTCCCCGGTTGTTGATGCCAATTGGGTACCTCTTTCTACTACACCTCGTATTTGTGTTCTGTCATGTTATCTCCAATCTTACACACATATGTTCTCAGGGTTACGAGTTACCCGAACTTACCCTTGCAGGAAATATACTATTGTCATAATTTAGCAGACATATTTTATTAAATGAATCCCATACATAAACATGTACAGACACAGGACCGCACAGAAGTAGGCACAACAATCTGTTTTTTTTACATCAATGTATTGGCCTTTATACACCGACGCAGAATACATCTTTAGGCCGCCCTTCCAACGGGACCTTGTAAAACATCTGTCCCTGTCGTCATCAGGCGGCGCCATTCATGCCTTCGTGCCGGAGGCTGACGTTTGCACCAATGCCAAGCATGATATGCCTTAGTTAGCAACATAATATCTTTATATACATATCTACTTGGTTTTCTCAGTAAATGTTAATATATTTACGTGTACAACACATATCACCCATATAACACCATGTCTATGTATAACATCAGTTCAACATTTCTCAGTCAACTTTAATAACGGTTGTCATTGTAGCCAACTTCACATGTTACAACAAACAGAACATGTGCTGTGCAGAAGCACGCAGAAGTGACCAATACATATATATATATATATATAATTTAATTAATATGCATGCATGATTAAACAGAACAGAACGAATTTCACGTTGTCAGTATCATCAGAGGGCGCACTATTATTTAGCGCCACTCAATCAGTCCTCTGCTTATATTGGACGTCATTAGACAACGGGAATCGCGGAGCGATTTGTAATTGAGCAAGAATCATACATAATGTAAAGGCAAGTTCTTATACAGCGCGGTTCCTAGTATATAGGACTGCTCAAAGCGCTTAACACTTTACCGCCTGGCAGCCTGTTCTTTGAACACCATATCGTCATATCTGTGAAGCATTCAATTAGGCTGCAATTACTTCGCGAAGACTGCGTTTACATATATCCACCACTGTTTGTTGCCAGTAACTCGTGTATATAGCTGGGTGAACTGCAGCAACGTGCAGTAAACGAAATTGCTTAAACTTCGTATCGGCAGCAACATGATTTGAAACATGGTCCCCTTGATTGAGAGTTCGATGTTTTAAAAACTATCTCCCGTGCACCCTTTGAATGCGTCACTGGAATGTTTGAAACGAAACAGTCGATCTAAAGCAGTGGTCGAGTAATGTGTTCACAAATTATCTAGTAAAATTAATTCATCAGTATATCGTATTGATAAATACTCCTGTTGGACGGAAGACTTACGCAGTAACAGGTTGCACGATAACATTGGTAACCATGGAAACGCGTCAACGTCACAAGAGTAGGAAGGTTGCTACGGTCAGTGCCTAGAAGCCAACCCCGTGCACCCTTTGAATGCGTCACTGGAATGTTTGAAACGAAACAGTCGATCTAAAGCAGTGGTCGAGTAATGTGTTCATTCGTCAAATTATCTAGTAAAATTAATTCATCAGTATATCGTATTGATAAATACTCCTGTTGGACGGAAGACTTACGCAGTAACAGGTTGCACGATAACATTGGTAACCATGGAAACGCGTCAACGTCACAAGAGTAGGAAGGTTGCTACGGTCAGTCCATCATGTGGAGAGGTAGAAGCCAACCCTGGGTGAGTCGCTGCTGAGTTCCAGCTTGCCGGAGTTGCACAGATCGGTGGTGCAGCATTTCTTGCACAACTGACCAAAACAAAAGACATTCAATCAACATTACGCCCAGTTTGTTCTCATTGGGACATTTGTCATTGCCTCAGCTAATGGTACTGCTGCTACTGCCAAATTAATAAAATGTAAAAAATACCTCATTTCTACTTATATATATATATTGTTTATTGGGTTCGTAAATGCACGTAGTTTATACGTTTTGGATTACTTACAGTGGAAAATAAACTGGACATTGAGCAATGAGATTATAAGTGTATTCCTGCATCAATCACAAAATTAATGGGACATGACCAAGGCAGCCATTTTGTGAGTGCTGCTGAATAACCGGTCCGCTGTGGCGGGCCACATAATTTTATATTATTTACTAAACGGATGATTTCGTTAAGCGACATCCATTGGTTACATAAGCAATCACAGTATAGGCAATAAAGATAAAAGTTTCATGTAGATCAACACGACGCCAATGAAAAGAGATGTCACCAGAAAGTAGACATACAAACCTAGATTAATCGTTACAAGACTTTGTATAACCAATAGGAACTGTTAATTACCACTGTGTCGCCAACTGTGGAACAATGTTCCTCCGTGTTGCCAGAGCAGTCGGTCTCGTTATAACAGCCCCGGGCATATGTTACTTTGGTGAACACGGTGCTCTTGAAAATCTACAACGTCAAATGCATTTATAATACACAGGTTTGTTCAAGATCAGCGCGTCATTCGTCGATAATGTTTCACATTTTAGAAGCATCCTGTTTATCCTTCATATTAAAACATACATAGGATTGACAAATGAACACTCAACAACACAGTTGATGTTTATAATAACACAGTTTTTATTAACAACCCAACCGGGGTAAATACATGTAGATACTTTCGCTGCCTTTTCAAGATGGCGTCTCCAACACGACTGATGATGTCATCATACCAAGACATCAGTCGTACTTGAGAAGCCATCTTGAAAAAACGACGAATGTCTATACGTATTTAATAAGTTGTCAATCTGGTAGCAAAAACTGTGTTTTAAATAATAAATACAAGAAAATGTATTATGGCGTACGACGAATCACCTACCCAGCAGCTACTGTCGCTAGGACATTCTTCTTTGGCGTACGTCGTTTGCTCAACTCCACATTCCGACTCAGGCTTCATGTTGTCGTCGTAATGGCCGCACGCGTAGCACTCTGGGTAAACGTAAGTAGTATCCGTTAAACATATCCTGATACTAATTTATTTATTTTACTGTTAAACTGATATGCCTTAACCTACTGGTGTATAGACATCTCCATTATCTTTATGGATTAATTCTTATATTTATGTTTGTACGGTTTAGGGTCGGTTCCATAAGTCCGTTTGCAAAGCTGAACACATGTTGTGGACACAAGAACCGAACAGCGGGGTGGATAGTGTACTGCCAACCACGTCACATTTGTTGAATGATGTGGGTAATGGATGTGGATATAGATGCCATTTTGAATATGGTAAAATCCTAAGTGCCACACCACATCTGGGTGTGGGTGAGTGGGGATTTGTGCCGATGCAACACATTGTACATTTGCTTGGACGTATGGGACCTACATTATGTACATTGGTATCACAGTGTATTATGCAATTTGCGGTTTCGCTAAATCAATTGCTCATTGTTCCGCTTTCGTAATATTATTACTATTGTACGCATAAATGCAAAGACAAGTGTCACATCTGTAAAAAAAAAAGTATGTGGAAATATGACGTATCACGATTTTGGTAATGTTATTCGTGAAGCGATGGTCATAAAAGATGGTGACTACGACACTGCCTTAACTCGTGAATAATGTGTTGCTGTGAGTTTATATTTCAGTAATGTATATTAACAGTTTTCTAAAGTTTATTTTCTCTATGGAACATTGTACATTTGTCTTTGTATTTTTGAGTTCGGATAAAAATGTTCGTTTGGCGTTGCGCTGAACATTATATTAACCACATTCTGCTCTGGCGTCCTTGCGAATACTTCGTACTATACAGAACTCAGAACTCAGAATCAATTTTTTTGACCTATAAATACGATACATATACAACGAATAACACAAGTAATAGATAAGGTCGGGAGACTCGCATTAAGATATATAATATCGCTAGCAGAGGAGCCACCCCATAAATATAAACAAAAATAAAATTGACATGACACAAATCAGAATAGCACATGACTTGTTTTTATAGTTGATAATTACTCAATGTGTCAACATGCATACATAATACAAGGACTGATTACATGTACTCGTGTACACATTGATGTACATATGGATACTTAGGTATACATTCTAATATGTATTACGAATTACAAATAAAGCAATTATGGATACGACAAGTGGATTCATAATTTAAAACAAAAACGTTTTTTGTGTATGTTGAAAAACCATATAGACTGTGGGTGTAAATTTTATTAATGATAATACTTGGTGTGATGTTAACTGTCTCTACTATGTTGTGTCTAATGCATTTTTTCGCAAATTCATGTTTGAATCTGGATATATACAGATTATTTCTTTCACGTGTGCAGTGCTGATTAATATCATCAATGTGTGTGCCTAGAAAAACATTGAGTAGTACGATAAAAGATTGTTAATTAATTTATAGTAAAATTTTAATTGACTACGTACTGAAACAGTATACTTGACGATGATTGATGATAAACGTCGTCTGCTGAGATAACAATAACGAATCATTATAAGGTTCTGCTCACCTGTACCATACATCGTAGTCGTCTCTTGTGGCTTTGCAGTGGTAGTTAAGTCTTCCAAACCGGATCCGGAATTATCATCAGTTAGGTCTTCGGCGATCAAGTCGGCCACTGTCACTGCAAAACAATGCAAGAGTTCGTTTCAGATTGCGTGATATGAACAATAACAGTTAGTAATCACACCTTAAAGTAGCACGTTTTCTACATCCGTTATCTAGATGGATACATAGAAGCCGACCTTGGGTGCGTCGCTGCTCGGAATCTGCTTAGCGGAGGTGCTCAAGATAGAGAGGAAGGCATTACTAAGCAGCAACAGCAGCAAGACGATAAGTAGATGATGCTCCGTCACCCTAGGTGAGGATCATAGAGAATATTATAGTGCAAGATGAGAACTTACGCAGAGACGCCTGCAGAACCAGCAATGTAACAGCAACGATTGCGAACTTCATATTGTTTTCTGTCTTCTTCTCTCTCGTTTAACGACTCCTTCTGCAAGCAAATTAGAAAGTCCATTTAATAACGTTTTGCTGTTGTTCTTCTTCTTATTATTATACTGCTTTCTACAATATAAACGAGCGTGAAATAATGTGCATAATTTATTGTTTCAACCCGGTGTTAACCTCAAATTATTTATCTATACAGTCTCAGATTACCAGGTAATGGTCGCTCTATTTGTTACTCGAGCGGTCGTTAAGTGAGCAAAATCGCTGTGTAATCTAGATTAGTTGCAATTAACATTAGGGATTATTTTAGAGCATATAGCACAGATACTTCTCAAAATCGCGTTTCATGCTCGATTGAACATCCGTGATGTCATCGTCGTTGTATGCTACTCTCTACAGAGATACTAACGAGGGAACCGTCGGGCAAGAATCAGTATGCTGCAAGATAACTGTACTATTTTCTCAAAATAAATATAACAGAATTCTGTATCAACTTACATGATGGTAAACTAGGTAAACAATCGTCAAACTTCATAACATGAAAACGTGGCCGTCTGTTATTATTGTCAGCACAAAACATTGCTTTGCTGCGTAACACTTGGAAAAAGGTAGATTGGAGCTTCAATGTTCGCTGCAAGAATTGCTAAGACTGAATCTACAGTTTTACTTTTAGGTAAACTATCCGATATACCGGACGTAGCCAATATGTCCTGTGGATTGTTCCACTGAATCAAGCGGCTATCACTTCTATATACTTTTTTTTCAATAAACCATGCATAGTTGTATGGCGCCCTTCACCAGCCTAATCTGTTGAAAGACAAAATAGTAGTCAAAATTTAACTTCTTATTAAAAAGTATAAATATAACATTTAAACTTATATTTTTACCCTGGGCTGTAAACAATACCCACACACATTTGTTGTTATATATTATTGTAACACTAAAAATAATTATAGAACTTAAACATGTCACTCACTTGTTGAAATGGTGGGAACGGCGATGATACAATACAATCGTCTCTCAACGAGGGTCATAGATGTGCGCTTGGCCCGGTTGTCCTTTGCGAATGCTGGTCAGTCGGTCGGGCTGGCCATTTATATTGGGTGACAACGACAAGAACAACAACAACATATTTTGGGATTTACTGTGTAGATAATAAAGGGTGTTCGTTTGGGCTACATTGTGATCAGTGACTTTGCATTGGTAATCCAGGCGTGTCATTCTTCTTCGCGGCCTGATCACGAAGCAGACAAAAATACTCCCGTAATCCAGAACCAGCGATGTTATTGTCCATTCACAGAAGAACGGAACCGTTGACAGAGAAACATCTGATTTCTATATATTGTTTAGAAAAAACAGGATTTAGTTCTGCCGCGTCTTTCAAATGACCCGCAACACGGAATCACGTTTCAGACCGCGGATTATCAGAGTTGAATTACCTTTCAAGTGCTAAGTTTGTAATCCATCCAAAGCACATCAATACTGTAAATACCAATTCCTCAGTAACGACCAGTTAATCCAGAGCTTAAGACACGCGCCGTTACAATGCCAGTCTTTTGTATATATCGAGTTCTACCTGCTTCACCTATAAACCAATAAAGCGAAATCGTGCGTTGTACGGTAACTATAATGCTAACGGAACAATACAAATCTGGTCGTATCATCCACTCGTAGGATGTGGCATTTGTCTACAGCGCTCTACATGTATGATCCCATTTGTACTAATTCTTCATTTTCATCGATTTATTGGATTAACGAAAACTTTGCAATTATTAGATGCAATGCCCGCCCCCGGATTGGTTAGCTTAGTAGTTCATACGTGACAATTTTGATTGCAATATTTACCAAATGTACGTCACATAAGCACTGTAAGGCGATGACATTTGTACGCGATTTTTTCAGTGCACGTCTAACGCAGAACCACACACAACCGCGTTACGCACGTACTGCAATACTCGTTGAATGTTCAAAATGTCGACGGTCGGAGAGAAAGGGCAGTTCACCCTCAACAATAGGACCTACATCTAAGATCTAATTCATGCTGCCAAGCAAACTAGTGATGTGCAAGAGTGCGCTACACGGGCCTACACACCTCGGACATTGAACGGTTTATGTCATTTTGGACTTGTGATCGTATATTTCGCGTATAGCGTTACAACTAAATGCACATAGTAATTACATAAGGTAATTAGTAGGTATTAATTATGTACAATTGCTATGCGTGTGTTCTTCTACTATAAACCGCCCACATAATTAAATGTATGTGCCAGATGGCGCTACGAACTTTCAGACGGTTTACGTATAGACGTAGGGGCAGATTTCCGAAGTATTCGCCGCGAGCGCTTGGTTTCTTACGAATGTTGGAAGAGTGTTCTGCGTTGCGAACAATTGAAAACTGTAAAAGGTGAAACATTTTGATGTGCGGGGAATTTATGTATCCAGTACGTCGCGATGTGCATACGTCACAATCAAAATATTTTGCGCGTGACCTCAGTCAAGCTTTGACTTTGCCACCAATGTTGATAATTGGCTACTTGTGTGAATTACAGTAAGTACTATTGCATGACATCTGATATATCAACCACACCCACAAAGAGTCGTCATTTTAAAACACTTTTGCTTATATATTTTTCTCAAAGAAACACTATTGGGACCAGAATTTCAACAAAATATACGACGGAATGCGTCAACGCACTACGTGTTCGGCATCCATTTTTATGGCATAACGGAGCTATTGCTAGGCAACAGATCACGTGATGGATAGGTCTATTGTGAAAAAGAAAAAAAGGCATTACCTTTATTTTGATGGGACGTACATTAATCTCTGAAAGTCTGGCGCCCCAGGTGAAGTTTCCCGAGACAGCTACGTCCTCCGTGTGCAAATTTTCTTTGAATCACATCAAAACATATTTACATTGAATGCATAAAATATGTTAAAATATGATTGATAATACTCATGAACAAAATGTGGTCTTCGTTATTATTGATTATGACAACCATTCAAAGACAATAAAACATTTATACGTATTTCAATTTTATTTTAGTGTTTTCTCCGAAAATAGATCTAGTTATAGTATAGAAAAGACAGCAGCGCGGCGGATCATGCAAACCGTGAAATTGTAATTCGTTAATGTGTTGTAACTTTAAAGAAGATAAAAGACCCAATCACGAAAATAGTCAACGATTTTCTACCAATACTGTCTACAACATTGTTTGTAATAGTTATATTACATAACTAAGAAAATTGTCTATCCCCGGTTGCCGTTAGATACACACTGATGGTTTCCCGAAGTACACGTACTGACGTTTGTCATGACGTGAATTTGATGTTTTTTTTTACCAAGGCAGGTTACGTGGAAAGCCCACAACTGACCAGCCATCCACGGAACAATCGCAGAAACCACCAAGTAGCCTTATCCAACGGGGAAATATGAAACAAATAAGGCAATTACTTACCTTCTGAATGGTCGCAGAATAATAATTCCTGAACGTTTGGGGCCTGAGATGGAAACCGTCTAGGAGGAGAAGTAAGATACACACGCACATACGCACACACATACACACACACACACACACATACATGCGCGCGCGCCACACACACACACACGCACACACGCACACACACCACACACACACACGCGCACACACACCACACACACACACACACACACACACACACACACACACACACACACACCACAAACACACACACACCACACAAACGCACATACACCACACACACACACACGCAAACGCACGCACGCACACACGAAGGAAACGGTTAACACACACGGCCGCACGCACGCACGCACGCACGCACGCACGCACGCATAGACACCCACATACATCCACATATACATGCAAACACGCAAGCCCATGCACGCACGCAGGCACATACACACGCGCATACCGTTATATCGGACTACATTTGACGGGGAGCATCCCGTATGTCGTAATTCAAAATGAACTGCCAAACCCTAACACTTACACCAGTGAAGAAATAAATAGTTACCTTTCTCCATTTTGTTGTGACAGAAGTAGCCCAAAAAGCCGCAGAGAAAGTTACAGTCGAACTTCGCTTTACGGTAATATCCCGGTATCATCGCGGTAATACAGCCACCTCACAATTAGGGCCACCTTAGGACAGTCCCAAATTATTTCCATGACAGTAAAGTATAGAAAATCAGTCCCCCGAATGCGGTCACCTCGGTATTCAGGTCATTTTTGCCCAGTACCGAAGATGACCTGAATAGTGACGTTCTACTGTAGCCCTCTTTGAAGGAAGGAGGAGCTATCCAGTACGGAAACGTCGAAAAAGGGGGGACAATATCACCGAGAGGGCGAACGGACTCGGTGACGAGGTCTTCGTCTCGTATGGAGTCAAGGGAAAGAAGAATAAAATATATGTTTGTTTTGTTGATCGTGCTTCCACTCATAACGCGTGGATATATACACGGGTGTTCGTGCGTTCGTAGACACATTCTCACACACGCTCACACGCACGCATTCGTGCCTGTCCGTACCAACTTCTCTAAAATAGCACACGACGTTACGACAACAGCTTTATGATTTGGCCGAAACCATATAGTTCGTTGTCGTGCGCTGAATGGCATATTTGTTGTAATCTCTTAGTGCTGGCTGGCTTGAGTGTACTGTTTATTTACCTTCGATACGGTAATCCTACCTAATTGCCGGCAACCTCGAAGCATCGTGAGCCGCCTATAAGAAAGGTGCGCCCTATACTATACACTCCTACTTATAAACGATCGCTTATAAGTTACAGCGATGTTTAATTCGAACACATTTACGAAATTTGTTCTCAGAATACTATATGTTTGAACGTAATTGAGAGTTTCTCTTTTATATATTTCGTTGTATGTTTTACTGATCTGCTACATTTGAATTGCTTACGGTATACCCTGATTCAAATGTATGTTACAGTGTCAGTGATTTACATAATAAAAGTGCGACTATGTGTGTGTGTGTGCGTGTGTGTGTGTGTGTGTGTGTGTGTGTTTGTGTGTGTGTGTGTGTTTGTGTGTGTGTGTGTGTGTGTGTGGCGTGCGCGTGCGCGTGTGCGTGTGCGTGTGTGATCGGATTCATCCGGGCGTAATCTCGCGAAAATTCCGATGTAGAGAGATCGTTGACCGCGGCTACTCGGCCGTGACCGTGCGAGTATTTGTCAGTTTGTGGGACATTTGCGGGACACGGTGCTGTTGTATGTGTGTGGAGGCATAGGGAATAAGGCCTCTTTAAAGCTGCCTCATGACATATCAAGGAAAGGCGAAAGATGTGCGCCCCTTTTTAGAGGGTCGCGAATCTCTTGTTTTAGCGGTAGTACTAACGCGTTTTCTTCATTTTTTATTTTCACTGTCTACCGCTTCTGTGCTAAAATCTACCAGACCAAAAGTTCACGATTTAAAATACTCACTTTGAATCCAACCATTCTGCCTAACCAACACTTCACGTAAGAATTGACCAAAATAAGTAAATATATTCTAAATTAAAAACATTATCCGGCCATGGAGCGGTGCCCTTTTCCGCACGCGCGCCCCCTCGCGACTGCAGCGCGAGGCTCGTTGTGCCAGATCCTAACTTGTGCCAGATACGCCATGACATAATGAACAGGATAGATCTACCGTTTGTTGTGTAATATTGATTGTACTGGTAATTCTTTTCTGTTTCGTCGTCTTCTTCTTCGTCTTCTCCGGCGTTCATTCAGACTGTAACTCCGGTTTCTCGTACGTAGGGTAATTACACACCAGAGGGCTATAGATCTTGTCTTTCACTAAATGTATCTTTGGGGCACGTTGTTTTCTCTCTTTCTGGTGTAAAGGGCAATTTGTAATAAGAAGGTGTTTTACTGTCATAGGAGACATGCCACAGGGACATATGTATGTTTCTCCAATGTGGTAATTTAGAGTGCATATGGTGCCTGAGTCTGCAGTGTTCAATCCTCAGGAGCGCAATTATTTCTCCGTCTTCTCTGGAGAGTTGGAAATAGTTGTCGTTGGCATAGTAGCTGGAGTGTTGTTTCAGCCATCTCTTTCTCTCCTTGTGATGCACGATTGTTTCTGCCTCTTTATATGTGACCTCCCTCTCCTCTTGGTCCAGTTCCCCCTCCTTTGCCAGTCTGTCCACTTCCTCGTTTCCCGGGATGTTGCCGTGTGCTGGTTCGACTGGGGCACTGTCTGTTTGGACGAACCTGTAAGCTTCTTCATTAGTTCCATGCGAGTTCCACAATCTGATGGCTCATCTAGTCAAGTCTCGCTCGCTCTCGTGAACTCGCCGATATTAGATTATTGCGGAATACTGGTCTATATACATATATTGGAAGTACGGGTGATAACGTGAAACCATTGTCAGTCGTCTTGCCTTACCTAAGCAGTCGATAACAGAGGTGAGAGGACGATTTACGTGCAGTGATTACGCGTCACGTTTGGTGCATGAATACCTATAGGTAAGTTCTTATATAGCGCAGCCTCCAGTCCCCAGGACTTCTCAAAGCGCTTCACACGTTTCTCTTTGGCAGACTTGTTCAATCGAACACCATCTCGACTTCTTACGGAAGACTTCAGCCACGCTGCAATTAATGTGCGAAGATTATTTGTACAGTGTGAGCAACTGCAAGGGGCGCTACGCGTAACGTGGTTGAAATAATAGGGCGGCAAAGTCATTATACGTAACAGTAGGGGAGGCAATATGGCGGCCGAGCTTCACGTCAAACAGACCTTTCAACATCAGGTTTCCTATCCATGTATAGCATACTGACTAGCGTTGCGGAAGCGCCACATCACGTAGCATAGATACTCGAGGCTACAATGGTCTCGTGTTTGTGTCACTGGTAACCAAGGCTGTCTAAATAGATGAACCCGTCCTGCAACATAGCGCCTGTCTTTGTATCTCAAATGATATAAATTGTTATCCGCATAAATCGATTATCTTATATGTCGAACTTTCGGTAAAGTCGACTCGATTTTCCCGTATGCTCCTATTTCGTATATCTACTAAACATTGAAAGTCTGTCCGTCCGCCAGCACGGATATAAAACACTATTACATATTAGTATACCTATTTTTAAGGATTTGGTTTCTCTTACACATCGAACTACCGTCTACGTTATCTGTGCATATTGTTTTGTGTGGTTTGGGAAAGCGCAGACTTCGCGCAAAGTGAACGGACGACGACGTATAATGGCGGCGGTTTGTAATGAAACTGTTGCCTTGCCTTTCCCGGAGTTCAAAGCACTCGCTATCGAAGGTCTCGTGAGTTTGCTAAGAAATAAAATAAGATAACTTCGTTCTCAAAGCCTGATTAATGTTTGCAGTTGTAACAAGTTAATCTAGACGACTGTCTAACCTAGAAGACAATGTTGCATGTTCTTAAGTTGATACCTGTTCAATTTTTAATCCAGAAATGTATTGTTTAATTTCTGCTGTCGCCTTGCATGCAGCAGATATAGAGTACAATACATATGTCCACAGTGGCGCCACCTGGGGAATGACTTATCACTACATTTTTAAAATTTTAAATATAACACCAAATCATTACCACTGCATTTCTTTAAAATGCATCGCTAATTAATTGGTAGATCAAAATCAATGGTTCAAGGACGCGAATGACCATACAAAGAGGCGAATGGACCTCGGCATGTGGGAGAATGCACACTATAATAATTATACAGGTGTTAATCTTTGTTTGAGCCAAACACTTTGAATCTACACATTTAAAGTTGCTTTGTTGCCTCTGTAATGTAGAGCACATATCACTGTTGCCTTTCCCACTGGTGGCCATGCTGACTTTTTGTCACATTATAAGAAAACTATTCCTGGGGAAAATCTGACATTTCTTCACAGCCACTGCCATCATATCATTGATCGATATGCTGATCAATAAAACTTAGTCAAAATCTCATACCTCCAGCTCTTCTAAAACGCATCTATGCACGGTGCCCATCAATATTTACCAAAATATCCATGTTTTTCTGCACCCACGTGTGTTGTGTGAATAAAAATTTCAAAAAAATCACTTTGTCAACTATATGCACTCTTTCAAATATGCCAATATATAGCACTCATCCTGTTAATATGCCTTATTTATTGCACTAATTTCCCCTCAAACAAAAATTATTTCAAATATCACCATTTCTTATATTATGAAACACTACAGCAAGATTAACCGTATTCTGACCCGTAAATCTGAAATTTGTCAAAGCCTAACCGAATCTCGCCAGGCTGCGTGACTTCGCCAGGAAGAGTCTGGTTGCAAAGACGTATTTTGACGCTACTATTTTGACTGCTTACTCCCATCCAATGGCATCACTGTTTGGATTAATTCACAGGTCTAAGTATATAATAATTATTAAAGTTTAATTTGATGTATGTTTTCGATAACGAAATCAAGTTACAAAATAGCTATATACAAAATAAAAAGTAGAACATGAACAAATCATTTTCGTTGTGTGATGCGCCGCCTGGTGACTAAGCAGGAGATAATTATGGTAAACAAACTACTAATGAAAAAATTCATTTTAGTTAATTTTATTGTGTGACATGTTTCAATATAAGTTCAATGTTGAATAATATCGAAACACATTATTACCTGGTAGACGTTTATTCGCATTTAATTGTTTGTTTCTTAATTGACCTCCGAGCCAATCATGATCTCTACCCAGATTTGGGGTAAAGCCGCCTAACAATACAAAACCATTAATATTCCAGGCTGTATTGCTGCCACCTCACGGCGCCTGGATAATCTCACTAATTCACTCCCTGCTGTGTGAATCTGCCAGGAAGGGATTGTGGCTCCGGACACGTGATGTTACTGTTACCGCAGATGGCACCATTTCATTTCAACAACGGAGCTTGTATTTACATGGTCAATTAATACTATCTAACATGTTTTTGATAGTTTTATAGAAAATAAAAGCATATGCTAAAATAAAAGTGTATGCACAAGTTTTTAACCCGCGGTATAAACGTTACCGTTTGTAATAGGACCCGTAGGTGTGTCACGATACATGGGGAGATTCCGCGCGAGTGGAACCGACCGGCGACATGCAAAATTATTTCCCACTGATTTTAGCATTGCGGAAGCCAGGAAACACTTGTTGACGTTTAGTTTACTGGTTTGTTGTAGCTTTCTTAATTGTGTCACTTCAGTTTTATATGAATTATACATCTTGGAAATTATAAAGAGCCAGGCAGCAGTCGACGGCGGTCATATACATACTGACATTTTGTTTAAATGAAGTGCATTATAATATTTAGTTAATGTAGCAAGAACCAGTATATATCAACATATGAAATGTAACATATGGATTACATAACATGATTAACAATTATGTAAGAAATGGGGGTTAAGATGAGATACAACGGATTATCGCTTGTCATAAAAACCACGAATGTTAAAATGTTATAAGTTGTTATTTCAAAACAGTTCGATAAATATTTATATCTGAAAATGTGCCCAAATGCCCACAATCACCAAAACAGTATGCATTAGTTCAATGACATGTCGTACTGGGCGAAAGAATGCATAGTTGTCATTGTCAACCAAAACAAAGCCACAGTCTTGATAACAATTCAATTAAGGTGCACATGCGATTACCACGAACATTCTTAACAGCAAAGTATATCCCACTGCTTCAACTTGTGATCATCTGTCGGAAACCGGAAAAAAAGAACACGATTTGGAAAAACTGCGATGATTACAACCCAAAACAAAACATATTTCCACAATATTTAAGCTGGCGTAAATGGAGCTAGTCGATGACGCCAGATGACTCCATATCGAAAACGAGGCGCGAGACTTACAGGCCCTATTCCGCTTTATTTTATTGTGTAGCTTGTCTCAATGTATTCTGATTTTAACAGATTGTTCGAATGTTTCGTGTAACTGAGAGACAGTTCTCACATTTGATGACCTAGCACGAGAGTCGATGTCATTATTTACCTTAATTCAGAGTGACCAATAATTTCCATCACAACTTTTCTTCAAGACACTTGTGGGCGACACACGGTGGTTCCACATCACACAGTTAATGGGGGCTAGGGATCATCTCAGAACGTCGATGTCCGATATCAAACGAATTTACTATTGTTTGGGGAGGGTGGTCAGAGGCAGTTTCGTCTGGCGTCGGACATCGATATTTTACGATTCGGACCGATTCTGCTAACATATTGATGTCGTCATATCAATGTTTACAGACTTTCGTCTGAGGGCACTAGGCGTGGGGAGCTGAGGCCAACTGAAAGTAATTGCATCTGATATCGGACATCGATTTTCTGACATGATCCCTGACATGTTTTTGAAAGAGCATAAGGGGCCATCCGCTAAATGTGGATTGACCCGTTAGACATTGGACGGCCAAAAAACTTGGTGACCCATATCATGGTGATTTTATGCGAGTATTGCAAGGATTCGCAGCTCATTTAATAAAATGGTGTAAGGTCTAAAGACGTCCGTTATGAGAAGCATACTTTTGTGGCGCTCTGTTCGTCTATTGATTTTGAATTGGACTCATTCAAAGTAGACACTGCCAAATGTACTTCAGTGAACTAATTATGTTTGGCAAAACGAAACACTTGCAACGTATGACGACATCAGCTCATATACAACAGGCGTCGTATCGACCCGGACTCGACATTAATGCCGGGCAGGGCCTACATGGCATACCCGGCACCCGCTGCAGCGAGGGCAGACGCCTACGTACGATTAAGACTCGAGACTATACTTGTCAAAAGCAGCTTCCGTGTGGCTCTCTTCAGATAGACATTATTTAACCTGTGTGCAACTGTAAAAATAAATTCCCCTAACTTAGTTTGGTGATGATCGGTTTTATATCCTATAGCTAATTCCTACCTAGATTTTCTATTTAAAAAACGGACAGTCGAGCTCAGCCTGAATATCATATCTTAATTTCAGTAATGATGAATAACTCGTAGCATATAGACCAGATGTTTATTGCAATAAAATTACATGTTAAAGTCACTGATCTATTTTATATGTAAAACATGTCGTTATGGCTCAAGGAAGCCCATGTGGTGGCTCAGGGGATCTCACGTGTAGGGTCTCTTGAGCCACTTCACATGCCTACATTAATTTGGATATATTTACAAATGGACATATCCCAGCCTCACAAATTCCACGACGCTCTTAGTGGACATACATACTTTTTACACGATAATGCAATTTTAAAGTTAGAAACTATGTAAATGTTTGATTTATCGCTAAAAACGTGAAAAATAGCTCATGGGTTCCCATCTTCCCCTGATAGGAGTTCGTAGATATGCATTGCATTCTGTGCAAACACACCCACACACAGCGTATTGCGTTTCGCATGTTTAATTACAAAGTTGATTAGTAAATTTAACTTCGTCTTGTGCGGAAATCAATTATCTTTACCAAAAGCACAATGGGCAATATTAGGAAACGAAGTACGTAAAAGTTTAAAAAGATTTTAAAAGATTTTTTTTTTTTTTTTTTTTTAAACTTGGTGACCCATATCATGGTGATTTTATGCGAGTATTGCAAGGATTCGGAGCTAATTTCATAAAATGGCGTTAGGTCTAAAGACGTCCTTTATGAGAAGCATACTTTTGTGGCGCTCTGTTCGTCTATTGACTTTGAATTGGACTCATTCAAAGTAGACACTGCCAAATGTACTTCAGTGAACTAATCATGTTTAGCAAAACGAAACACTTGCAACGTATGACGACATCAGCTCATATAGAACAGGCGTCGTATCGACCCGGACTCGACATTAATAATAACTCGTAGCATATAGACCAGATGTTTATTGCAATAAAATTACATGTTAAAGTCACTGATCTATTTTATATCTAAAACATGTCGTTATGGCTCAAGGAAGCCCATGTAGTGGCTCAAGGGAACTCACGCGTAGGGTCTCTTGAGCCACTTCACATGCCTATATTAATTTGGATATATTTACAAATGGACATATCCCAGCCTCACAAATTCCACGACCCTCTTAGTGGACATACATACTTTTTACACGATAGTGCAATTTTAAAGTTAGAAACTATATAAATGTTTGATTTATCGCTAAAAACATAAAAAATGGTTCATGGGTTCCCACCTTCCCCTTATAGGAGTTCGTAGATATGCATTGCATTCTGTGCAAACACACCCACACACAGCGTATTGCGTTTCGCATGTTTAATTACAAAGTTGATTAGTAAATTTAACTTCGTCTTGTGCGAAAATCAATTATCTTTACCAAAAGCACAATCGGCAATATTAAGAAACGAAGTACGTAAAAGTTTAACAAGATTTAACAAGATTTAACATTTTTTTTACAAAAAACTTGGTGACCCATATCATGGTGATTTTATGCGAGTATTGCAAGGATTCGGAGCTCATTTCATAAAATGGCGTAAGGTCTAAAGACGTCCTTTATGAGAAGCATACTTTTGCGGCGCTCTGTTCGTCTATTGACTTTGAATTAGACTCATTCAAAGTAGACACTGCCAAATGTACTTCAGGGAACTAATCATATTTGGCAAAACGAAACACTTGCAACGTATGACGACATCAGCTCATATAGAACAGGCGTCGTATCGACCCGGACTCGACATTAATGCCGGGCAGGGCCTACATGGCATACCCGGCATGCGCTGCAGGGAGGGCAGGCGCCCACGTACGATTAAGACTCGAGACTATACTTGTCAAAAGCAGCTTTCGTGTGGCTCTCTTCAGATAGACATTATTTAACCTGTGTGCAACTGTAAAAATCAATTCCCCTAACTTAGGTTGGTGATGATCGGTTTTATATCCTATAACTAATTCCTACACCTAGTTGTGTGTGATGCAGAGCGGATGGACAGTGATGGTCTTCAGCTGCCAGAAGAGGAGTGAAGAGGCACCCTGACACAGATCGAGCTGAGTTGCTTCATAAGCAGTATGCTTCCTGGGTCTATCAGAATCTCCTTAAACAAGTGGGTTTTGATTTCGACTGAAACTACGACTTAGAGGACATAACGATGGTGGGCCATGTTGAGTCTACTCTGCTCAAGATCGCGATAGATCTTGCGTTTCGAGACCGCCCATGACATCGACTGAAACATCTTCAGCAACGAGGCAACAGTTGTTCTAGGGTTGTTGAGGAAGGATACAGTCTGTCCTCGCCGTCACCGATTTGCAGAAACGTGATAACTTTGCGAAGTACCTCCCGTTCTACACAAGAGCGCGGTGGGACCCTTATTGTGTCTGCTAAACACGGCCTATTCCACAGAAAGGTCATTTTCAGGGTTTGCTCGCATCAAGTAAAAATTCCGAACGACCACCAATCAGATCACTTGGGTAGTTGAGCCATCTCCACAAGAAAGCCACCGATACTACCGATCTGGAAATTGTGGCGAACGAATGTATTTAGCCCTCAAAAGCATATATGCGCGCATATCAGACTTCAACGATATATTCATCACCCTGCGCAGATGTTTGCCTGCACATAAGTGTCCACTAATAAATAGTAAAATGCATATATTGTAGTTAATTGTTTTTTGGTGCTATGACATGGGCCAGTAGTCATCCACCGTTCCATGGTGAACGGAGCCTGCTGTGTTTCGATGGCGCTAGTTATTTATAGTAGGCCTAAATATCCACTGAACATACATCTCTAAAATACTCTCCTGTTTTCGGAAAAAAACAGCGGCCCAGTCTTGACCAACGTAGGGCAGATGCCGGGCGGCCCAAAGAGCTGAAAGGTAGAATTACGAAGCCTATGTTCTATACCGATTCTCCCGATAACACATGTTAATGTTGTCATGGCTACACAGCGGCCCCTCGAAGCTAGGATGACGTCCGCCAGGGGATGGTCGTTGGTCATTAAATGATTCAGGAGCTTGATTCTCGATTAGCCGATTTTGTTGCAGTGTGAGCAGGAAATTCCTGGTGGAAGGGAGACGTGTAGGTGTTGGCACATCTCCCTCTCCTTTCTCCTCTGTCGCTTCTCCTGGTGGATGCTGCGGCGACAAAATAGACGGCCCACAGCCATATCCTCCCAAGTGATGATGTTGATCTGGCCTTTCTTCGCATAGTATTTGGCAATGTCTTTAAAACGTTTTCTCTGGCTAGCACTGACAGTACACGTTATTATGATAGTTAAGGCGAATTGCATACTTGCAGTTAGTGTACAATAACTGCATGTGTAATGCGTCGGAACCGAGGAAACGAGGGTTACGGCGGCTAAGTCCCCCAATGTTTGGTGGAGGGGCTGGAGATAGGATTAGCCCCCGATATTTATGGAAGGTGTGTGTATTTGGTGACTGCAGTTTGAGTAATTGGTGAGCTTCGGGGATGAAGTTTTTGTGAGTGCGAAGGTGAGTGTAGTTATTTTTTTCATTGAGCCTTAAGAGGGTGCAACTGGAGGTCTGTAGAGCTTCAGCGGGGTACAATTGGAGGTTGTGGAGAGCCTGGTCTGAATGAGGTGGAATTAGAGGTTTCTCATGAAACTCAAGGAGGTATATGAAGAGCCTAAATGAGGGATGAAATTGGAAGTTTCTGGGGAGCCCCAAGGGGGTGCAGGTTTTTTGAGAGCCTCTAACGGGTGCAATTGTATTTTTGGAGAACCTCAATGAGGTGCAATTGGAGGATGTTGGTAACTTAAATGTTAGCATCAGTCCCTCGAATATTTACGACGTTCCGACGCCAATGTGTTAAGATAAGGAGTATAAATATACAATCAAAAGGTAAAAAGTTAATTTATTTGCCGTTATATAGGACGGGAATAACAAACGGTCTGTCACTGCTCTCACGTCTGTAATCCTGCGCTAACGTCCCATACCATCAAAACACCTAGTATTAGGCCCTTCTTGAAAGACGTCGTTTATCAGTGGCGTATTTGTTATCTTGGGGACGGCAATAATTCGTGAATGACCTTTAATTTGGACAGTATTAATCTTGAATACAGCAAAAAATCCTTATGCCAAAGGCTCCAATAATAATTTCCCTTAAAATTGTGTTACCCACCATGACATTGGTTATATGTCTAGTTAAACTTTTATAATATAGGCCCAACACATGGTATAAGCATTCACAAATATATGTAACACAATTTTGATATTTAAACATTTTTATGAATCGTTTTGATAATAAAATGAGCAAATTTGATAAATTAATTCCAAATACCAAAATATAATTTATTTACGTATTGCGGCACAGATTTGTCTAAATATGGATATTTCTTTGCGTCTGTCTATCTCAAAAAATGTTCGCGTTACGCAATTGGTGTCAACGTTACGTATACAAACAACATCTTCTGTAACGGAACATTCCGACAATGACGTGGCAAATTAGCAATACAATAACAACTATGACATTTAGGTATGTCCTAAATGATAGCCTCTTGATAAGAATCGACAGATTTCTACATGTTCGATCAAAGAAACTTTATACTTTGAGGCAGCCACTGTCAACATGGCGCATTATTCGTGTATAATCGTCTAAACTGTGTACACTTATTCAAAGTAGACGCTGCCAAACATACTTCTGTGAATCGATCAAATATGTTAAAATGAAACGATTGCACCGTATCAAAGACGTATTGAGAATTATATGAATAGGTCTTTGACCGTCTGACGCCGCTTACTAATATCGATTCTTCCGCCAACAAATGCCATCATGAACTGCAATAATATTTATGTGTTCCTAATCACATGCAATTATGTGGTCTAGATTTCATTCATCTATAGTTTTTGAAAACGATTTTCCTATTGTGTACGGCCGACGAAATTTTGGAACATCAGTATACACAATTGCAAACACACAAACGCATACATAACTATTATATACTGATCAAAATATGGGCCGCCGACAGATACGGTTAGAATAAGTGAGGTGATGTTCAAATTCCTTCAGGGCAATCGATACACAGGCGCTGGCGAAGAACTTCCAACACATCAAACGTAGATACTCGGTGACATTAAAAAGCTAGATGCCTATTTAACGTTACAATAACAAACGTGGAAATATATCACTTATCACTTAGGCCTGGAATGTCGCCACTTCCTCCCAGGAACTCGCCTTCTTGTCTCTAATGCTATATTCTTTGGAAATCGCGTCAAACAAACGAGGCTTCTCCTCCCAGAGGTCTATAATGTTCTCCTCTAAGTCTATACAATGTATAGGGACAGTCCCATAACTTCTCCTGATTGGCTAACTGTCTCTGACCTTTTGGATTGCAAATAATACGTCGCAAACGCGTCGCAGACGCAGATTGTACCAATATACATGTCACGATGCGACTCGCCGGCGGCTATTTGTCTGCGACAATTTGTCTTTACCAGCATACACATCACGACGCGACAATTTGTGTGCGACGATTTGTTTTTAATATTAAACATGTTTGATATTCTACGACGCGATATAGACAAGCGTCGCGTCATAACTTGTAATTGTAGTAGACGCGTCTAAGATACTAACCCAATCGCGTCGTTACGTGTATGACGGGCTTCAATAGTATGTTAATTGGTAGTTTTGTTGGTGATCAGATATTTGCTCAATATTAAATATATGGATAGACTTCAACAAATGCACGCGTACACCCACCCACACACTCACACGCTCACACACGTACGCGCGCGCACACACGTACACACACAATCATACATACACACATTCACTCACTAAAAAGCGAGACGAAACACATAGAGGCCTACTGTCGAACAATCTTCAGGATAATTCATGTCTATGTAATTTAGTTTTTTTAAACATATCCAATACGTCAATTTATCTAATAGAGGCTTTCGACGATGTGACACACCAACTAGAAAGTATGTTGACTATACATGGAAAGATAAATACACGAAGAACGAGAAAAATTATTGGCCTCTCTTCGTATATATATATATATACGAAGATTTATATTATCTTATTTTATGAGTGGCTCCTATTACAGTTGTTTTGTTTTATTGTATTACTTTTAATTAGTCATTACGAGTTTCGTTTCATAGATGAAGTATATCATCCAGTAATATACTTGAAAGCTATACACCGGATCATTTATTTTGTGGTCAAATAAACATCTTATTCTTGTTATACAGAAGTGCAGGTCAAAGGCCATCAATCAGGACGTGATATAAATATACAGCAACATCATATTATCTCTGTTTGAGTGTGTGTGTGTGTGTGTGTGTGTGTGTGTGTGTGTGTGTGTGTGTGTGTGTGTGTGTGTGTGTGGTGTGGTGTGGTGTGGTGTGGTGTGGTGTGGTGTGGTGTGGTGTGGTGTGGTGTGGTGTGGTGTGGTGTGGGGTAGTGTGGTGTGTGTGTTTGTGTTTGTGTTTCCAAATTTCCACTTTATAACCATCTATACAGTGACTAGCAATGTCGATAATTATGGATAACACATTTAACAATCGTGCAGCACAATCGTGGTATGCAGGCGTCACAACTAATATGACAAGCTATTTATTAATTACTACAAAAACGTAGTCGTGATTTAATCAATGATATATGCACTGGCTAAAGCAATAAGGCAGACGTATTAATTGTTAAACACCGTACGTTGCACTGGTTGACGTTATATTAGCCGGATATATTTACATTCAAAAAGATAGTAGTAGACGCGTCTAAGATACTAACACAATCGCGTCGTTACGTGTATGCCGGGCTTCAGTAGTATGTTGGTAGTTTTGTTGGTGATCAGATATTTGCTCAAAATACATATATACATATAGGCCTACTGTCGAACAATCTTCAGGATAGTTCATTTCTATGTAAATTAGTTCTTTTAAACATATCCAATACGTCAATTTATCTAGTAGAGGCTTTCGACGATGTGACACACCAACTAGAAAGGATGTTGACTACACGAGGAAAGATAAATACACGAGGAGCGAGAAAAAAGATCAATGTCGACCAACAACAAATCCACCCTCACAGACCACGCAACAACACAAAATCATATCATAGACTGGGAGGGTGCGAAAATAGTGGAGAAGGAAGCCAACAGAAGAACACGATAACTAAAGGAAGCCATATGGATTAGAAAGGCCAGGACACCAATCAACAGGGACGAGGGGAATTACGAACTATGTCTCATGAACGATGACGTCATACGTCACATGTACTGAAGACGTTGGTATGTCACATCGAGGAAAGACTCTACAAAGTAAATTCACGTATTGCATATGTTTAAAAGAACTAATTGACGTACGTAGCGGCCTAACTAAGAACATTTGTATTACTGGCCTTGGCCTCGTTTTGGCCACATCCTGTCTATTATGGCGGTTATAATTAATTCGCAGATACACTATTTATAAGATCCCATTAACGATAAGCGTATTCGTTTATGCATTGTGGGCTTTTTGCGCATACGTTTTACACAGCTCTAATGGCACACCAGGCAAACGTGATTGAATAACCAACAATAGCACTGGCAACGAACAACGTGACCGACTTGTACGTAGCCACCGCGTTCATTCGGGAGACGTTGAGCTGGGTGAACAAACCGTGCCTTCCGGGAATTAGGAATCTACATACAATTATCTATATGTGCCCTAAAATAAGCATCCCGTTACATGCACTCTGGACTTACACTTACAAAAAGATAGACACCGCATTAAAGTGTTACATAATAGATCAATAATAATAGATAACTAAATATATATGTATATTAAAAACTATAATAGGAGCCACTCATTATATAAGATAATTGGCCTCTCTTCGTATACACACACACACACACACACACACACACACACACACACACACACACACACACACACACACACACACACACACACACACACACACACATATATATATATACGGAGAGAGGCCAATTATCTTATTTTATGAGTTGCTCCTGTTATAGTTGTTTTGTTTTATTGTATTGCTTTTAATTAGTCATAACAAGTTTCGTTTCATAGATGAAGTATATCATACAGAAATATACTTGAAAGCTGTACACGGTGTAATTTAATTTGGGTCAAATAAACATATTGTTCTTGTTCTTGTTACACAGAAGTGCAGGTCAAAGGCCATAAATCAGGACGTGATATCAATATACAGCATCATCATATTATCTCTGTTTGAGTGTGTGGGTGTGTAGCGTGGCGTGGCGTGGTGTGGTGTGGCGTGGCGTGGTGTGGTGTGGTGTGTGTGTTGTGTTTCCAAGTTTCCACTTGAATACCATCTATACATTGACCAGCAATGTCGATAATTATGGACAACATAGCACAATCTCGGTATGCAGGCGTCACAACTAATATGACAAGCTATTTATTAATTACTACAAAGACGTAGTCGTGATTTAATCAGTGATATATGCACTGGCTAAAGCAATAAGGAAGACATATTAATCGTTAAACACCGTACGTTGCACTGGTTGACGTTATATTAGCCGGATATATTTACATTAATAAAGAAGTGTTATATAATATACGGATAAGGTGATAGGTGAAACAATTTATTTTGAAAAGACACGTGTTAACAGCAGTACTGGTAGAAAATACCAGACAGAAGTCGTAAAAATGGTGGAAACGAATTCGTTGTTGTTGCATCCCATAGGGCAAGATGGAAAATAGTATTGTAAGGTCCACCAATATCTGCCAAATAAACTAAACATTGTTTAATGTGATAACTGCTTGAGTAATGTCTCTATGACTGTGCAGGCCTAGCTGCTACAATAAACGCAAGCTGATTTGGCCGAAATATACACTGGACCACGGCTATACTATTTTGTGCAGTTGACATTGTTTTACCAGAATTCGACGTACATTGTAGAAGCAGTATTTGCGAACATGACAAATTATATACTAAGGGAAGCACTGACTGTGGGTGATTCCAAAAAGGTTTTGTGAGCCTCGTAGTAGACAGCAGTCATATCAGTTCACAATGCAGTTCAGCAGAAGACGGAAACGGAAGGTTGTCGCTAACAAGACATGATGTTTCCTACTTGTTGAACAAGACAACGATTGAAGCAAGGACAGCTGCGAGGAAGAGACCGCTGAAGGACCTCCTTGCGTTGCTCTCGCTCTCCGGCAAAGTTCCCGTGTTACACTTGTCCGACACGCAGCATTGCAAACACACCTACAACACAGGTGGACACCAGAGAGTATGTCCATCGTTCTTTAGAATATGGCATCGTAATACTAAGATTGATCGTTGTTAGAAATAGTTCTAATTTATTTACAAATACCTACACATACCTGAAGTTATGTCTGGCGATTTGGGGATAATTTCTTCCAATAAATACAGTATTGTGATTATTTAATTATACTTTGAAGATAATTAGATTAATATCACGAATCAAAGTAATTATATATTTACCACGTTTACTGATGAGTTATCAGAATACATCTGATGTGTAACAACAGTAATACTATTATGTTAGAAGTTTAACGTAACAATAACCTGTACCTCACAATCTGGCACAAATCGTTTTGTGCACAACTAAACCGTCACGTGATCACATAATGTAGTTTTGCCACTATAGTGACGTTTATTTTGAGAAATAGTAATTATTAAAATTATATATAAAATAGAATTACCGTGTATACCATGCATACGGACGCATGTGCTCGCATGTGATAGTATTTTTTGTTTCTTATTTTGTAACTTTTTTATATTTCTTTTGTGCAACATGCCGCATTATTCATTATAACATTATTACACCATCTTCTCGCTGGCCTGTTGTTTGAACATTTCCATTTTCTAAAATTGCCATTCGGTTGTTCTGATGGTCCACCGGTGAAGTCTGACCTTTGTTCTCCTTCCATTTACTCCAGTTTGGATTGTTCAAAATTGTTTAAAATTGCATATCCATAACACTTTGTGCTGAAATGAACTTGTAGTCAGACAACATGGTGATAGAGATGAACGCGAACATACCCTGTCAGACTTGACACCATTACATGCTGCGGTTTTGTAATCACCGCAGTTGAAGTTAGCCACCCTGATATCCGCAGAGCGGCAGCCTCTAGCGTACGTAACTATCTCGTCCTTCTCGTATCCGTAAACCTGAACAAAACAATATTACCAAGGTACACAATATAATCATAATACGTTTTCGTGTTGACCCATATTACATTACTTGTAATATACGTGTGTGCGTGTTTGTGTGCGTGTGTGTGTGTGTGTGTGTGTGTGTGCGTGTGTGTGTGTGTGTGTGCGCGTGTACGTGTGTTCATGTGTTCATGTGTGTGCGTGTGCGTTAGTGTGTGTGTTTGTGTGCGTACGTGCGTGGGTGCATGTCTGCCTTGCTGGCTGCCTGCCTGCCTTGCTGCCTGCCTGCCTGCCTGTCTGCCTGCCTGCCTGCCTGCCTGCCTGCCTGCCTGCCTGCCTGCCTGCCTGCCTGCCTGCCTGCCTGCCTGCCTGCCTGCCTGCCTGCCTGCCTGCCTGCCTGCCTGCCTGCCTGCCTGCCTGCCTGCCTGCCTGCCTGCCTGCCTGCCTGCCTGCCTGCCTGCCTGCCTGCCTGCCTGCGCGATTGCGTGCGTGTGCGTGTGCGTGTGGATGTGCGTGTGTGCTGACACTAAAGTAACCGAACACTAAAACCAACCGACTTCAACGAGCACAGAACTCAGCTGCTCCCCTCATCAACCGCGTCAGACGGCGAGATCACATCACACCAATTCTGCAATCACTGCATTGGCTGCCGATCAGAATGAGAATTACTTTCTAGATATGTACTTACATATTTAAAATCCTGCATGGCTTAGCCCCGAACTACCTCAAATGTGCGATAACTCGCAACGCGCCCACACGTGCATTGCGATATGCGAGTGACGCAACACTTTTCGCGGTGACGGTGTCTAAGAGAACTATCGGACGGGGCAGCTTTGCAGTAACAGGCTCATATATGTGGAATAGCTTGCCAAAGAATGTGCGATCGGTTGGAACATTGGCGGTTTTCCGGAAACAACTTAAAACCCATCTATTTCGCCTGCATTACATGCCTTGATGCAAGCACTGCTGCCACATCTAAATGACACTGGTTTCTATTTTATAGTATTGATTGGTTTTTAATTTCATTGTTTGAAATTGTATTTTTACACCCTAATTTATTTATTTTTATTCATGTATTTTTTATCTTAGCTTATTTATTTAATTAATTTATATTTTAGCATTTAGTCAACACGTCATTTTAATATGTGAAGCGCTTTGACTAGTATTTACTTACTTAAAAAGCGCTATATTAAAAACGGAATTATTATTATAAAACCGTGAGCTTCAGTTCGACACGTATATGCACGGCCATTGTAACTGTGACGTCACTGGGATTTAAATGTAAGTTTAATATTTTAGAGACATTGTTCGTGAAACATTATTGAGAAATTTGTATCAAGGTGTGATGTAAATATCGCATGATGACGAATTTGACAATGTTGCGTATCGTTTATTGTGGACATTGTTATTAAATGTGTAAGCTTGATTGGTGCACAACTTAACAAATGTCCATGCTGTGTTGTGTAGAATAATAATAATAATAACAGTGGTCTATTACAGAAACTATGATACACGCCAATCAATTGCATACACAGATTGTCATGGTTTCTGTAATGACGGTATAAAGCCAAGAGTGGCTGATACATATGTAAATTTCATGGTGCAAGATAATAATTTGTGTGATTGAAGAAAGAAAAAAAACAACAACATGAATCACAGCAGTACTATTTTCATGAATACTTAATTTAATATTGCAAAAAAGAATGTTATTTATATATCATTAATATTATTTACTAGCAAATATTTCTTGAGTTGACGTTTAAACGTTGCTAATACATAATTACAATTACAGTCCACTGTTGTCGCTGTATAGTTCCATAATTTAACACCTCTGTATCTAATGGTTTTATATAATACACTTTTTGAAATCGGCACATGTAGTGATTCTGCATTGCGTGTCCTATGTTCGTGTTGTTATTTCTAATGAACATCCTTGTCATAACAAATGGGAACATATTCTTAACGATTTTTTACATAAACAGCACAATCGTGTGTTCGTAGATTTTTCTTATTGGTAAAATGGACATCGTCTTGAAGAGTTGGTCTGTGTGCGCTCTGTATGGAGTTGACATAATTATCCGAATTGCACACTTTTGTAATTTGAATAGATAACTAAAATGTACATTATATGCTCCTCCCCACACTTCGATACAATAGGTTAGATATGGATGTAAAAATGCATAGAATAATGTTAAAGGGATGGTTTACTCAGGGTTTGTCTAGCTTTACTTATAATTCCAACAGCTCTGGCTATATTAGATTTTATATACTGTATATGAAAAGACCAGGACAAATTAGCATCGATTAAAATTCCTAAGAATTTTTTGTTTTCTACTTGTGTAAGTATCAATAAAGATGGCAATTGGATTGGATACCTTTTTATTTACTGACTTGAAGAAAATTTTTTTTTACTGATATTTAAAGATAGTTTATTACTCTTTAATCAACTCAAAATGTTTTGCAGTTCTTGATTCATGACATTTTCTAGCTCGCTAAGACTATTACCATTGACAAAAAACAATTGTATCATCAGCAAATATAATAGGAAATAGGATATCTGATACGTTAACAATGTCGTTAATACAGATTAAGAATAACAGTGGCCCTATTATTGATCCCTATGGGACACCACAGCAGATAGACTGACTGTTCGATTTTACTCCATCAAATAAAACATAATATTGCGTTGTATAAGACAAATAACTGTCCAGCGAGGCAAGTGTTCTTCCTCTAATACCATAATGTTCTAGTTTATTAAATAATATTTAATGGTCAACTGAATCGAAAGTTTTACTGAAGTCAAGAAAAAGTCCTAGTACGTAGTCACCATTATTTATAGCTGTGGACATTTTATCCACTGGTTGCACAAGAGCCATGGTTTCAGAAAGCTTCTTCCTAAATCCAAACTGGTAATCATATAAGATGTTATGTTTGTTTATGAAAGATGTTAATCTGTTGTATATTATTTTTTCTAGAACTTTAGAGAAAACTGGCAAAATCGATATTAGACGGTAATTGTTTACGAGTGTCTTGTCACCGCCTTTGTATATC
>CM034537.1:20962602-21062022 GCA_020002185.1 Paraescarpia echinospica | reverse complement strand
CTCCTTTGCCAGTCTGTCCACTTCCTCGTTTCCCGGGATGTTGCCGTGTGCTGGTTCGACTGGGGCACTGTCTGTTTGGACGAACCTGTAAGCTTCTTCATTAGTTCCATGCGAGTTCCACAATCTGATGGCTCATCTAGTCAAGTCTCGCTCGCTCTCGTGAACTCGCCGATATTAGATTATTGCGGAATACTGGTCTATATACATATATTGGAAGTACGGGTGATAACGTGAAACCATTGTCAGTCGTCTTGCCTTACCTAAGCAGTCGATAACAGAGGTGAGAGGACGATTTACGTGCAGTGATTACGCGTCACGTTTGGTGCATGAATACCTATAGGTAAGTTCTTATATAGCGCAGCCTCCAGTCCCCAGGACTTCTCAAAGCGCTTCACACGTTTCTCTTTGGCAGACTTGTTCAATCGAACACCATCTCGACTTCTTACGGAAGACTTCAGCCACGCTGCAATTAATGTGCGAAGATTATTTGTACAGTGTGAGCAACTGCAAGGGGCGCTACGCGTAACGTGGTTGAAATAATAGGGCGGCAAAGTCATTATACGTAACAGTAGGGGAGGCAATATGGCGGCCGAGCTTCACGTCAAACAGACCTTTCAACATCAGGTTTCCTATCCATGTATAGCATACTGACTAGCGTTGCGGAAGCGCCACATCACGTAGCATAGATACTCGAGGCTACAATGGTCTCGTGTTTGTGTCACTGGTAACCAAGGCTGTCTAAATAGATGAACCCGTCCTGCAACATAGCGCCTGTCTTTGTATCTCAAATGATATAAATTGTTATCCGCATAAATCGATTATCTTATATGTCGAACTTTCGGTAAAGTCGACTCGATTTTCCCGTATGCTCCTATTTCGTATATCTACTAAACATTGAAAGTCTGTCCGTCCGCCAGCACGGATATAAAACACTATTACATATTAGTATACCTATTTTTAAGGATTTGGTTTCTCTTACACATCGAACTACCGTCTACGTTATCTGTGCATATTGTTTTGTGTGGTTTGGGAAAGCGCAGACTTCGCGCAAAGTGAACGGACGACGACGTATAATGGCGGCGGTTTGTAATGAAACTGTTGCCTTGCCTTTCCCGGAGTTCAAAGCACTCGCTATCGAAGGTCTCGTGAGTTTGCTAAGAAATAAAATAAGATAACTTCGTTCTCAAAGCCTGATTAATGTTTGCAGTTGTAACAAGTTAATCTAGACGACTGTCTAACCTAGAAGACAATGTTGCATGTTCTTAAGTTGATACCTGTTCAATTTTTAATCCAGAAATGTATTGTTTAATTTCTGCTGTCGCCTTGCATGCAGCAGATATAGAGTACAATACATATGTCCACAGTGGCGCCACCTGGGGAATGACTTATCACTACATTTTTAAAATTTTAAATATAACACCAAATCATTACCACTGCATTTCTTTAAAATGCATCGCTAATTAATTGGTAGATCAAAATCAATGGTTCAAGGACGCGAATGACCATACAAAGAGGCGAATGGACCTCGGCATGTGGGAGAATGCACACTATAATAATTATACAGGTGTTAATCTTTGTTTGAGCCAAACACTTTGAATCTACACATTTAAAGTTGCTTTGTTGCCTCTGTAATGTAGAGCACATATCACTGTTGCCTTTCCCACTGGTGGCCATGCTGACTTTTTGTCACATTATAAGAAAACTATTCCTGGGGAAAATCTGACATTTCTTCACAGCCACTGCCATCATATCATTGATCGATATGCTGATCAATAAAACTTAGTCAAAATCTCATACCTCCAGCTCTTCTAAAACGCATCTATGCACGGTGCCCATCAATATTTACCAAAATATCCATGTTTTTCTGCACCCACGTGTGTTGTGTGAATAAAAATTTCAAAAAAATCACTTTGTCAACTATATGCACTCTTTCAAATATGCCAATATATAGCACTCATCCTGTTAATATGCCTTATTTATTGCACTAATTTCCCCTCAAACAAAAATTATTTCAAATATCACCATTTCTTATATTATGAAACACTACAGCAAGATTAACCGTATTCTGACCCGTAAATCTGAAATTTGTCAAAGCCTAACCGAATCTCGCCAGGCTGCGTGACTTCGCCAGGAAGAGTCTGGTTGCAAAGACGTATTTTGACGCTACTATTTTGACTGCTTACTCCCATCCAATGGCATCACTGTTTGGATTAATTCACAGGTCTAAGTATATAATAATTATTAAAGTTTAATTTGATGTATGTTTTCGATAACGAAATCAAGTTACAAAATAGCTATATACAAAATAAAAAGTAGAACATGAACAAATCATTTTCGTTGTGTGATGCGCCGCCTGGTGACTAAGCAGGAGATAATTATGGTAAACAAACTACTAATGAAAAAATTCATTTTAGTTAATTTTATTGTGTGACATGTTTCAATATAAGTTCAATGTTGAATAATATCGAAACACATTATTACCTGGTAGACGTTTATTCGCATTTAATTGTTTGTTTCTTAATTGACCTCCGAGCCAATCATGATCTCTACCCAGATTTGGGGTAAAGCCGCCTAACAATACAAAACCATTAATATTCCAGGCTGTATTGCTGCCACCTCACGGCGCCTGGATAATCTCACTAATTCACTCCCTGCTGTGTGAATCTGCCAGGAAGGGATTGTGGCTCCGGACACGTGATGTTACTGTTACCGCAGATGGCACCATTTCATTTCAACAACGGAGCTTGTATTTACATGGTCAATTAATACTATCTAACATGTTTTTGATAGTTTTATAGAAAATAAAAGCATACGCTAAAATAAAAGTGTATGCACAAGTTTTTAACCCGCGGTTACCGTTACCGTTTGTAATAGGACCCGTAGGTGTGTCACGATACATGGGGAGATTCCGCGCGAGTGGAACCGACCGGCGACATGCAAAATTATTGCCCACTGATTTTAGCATTGCGGAAGCCAGGAAACACTTGTTGACGTTTAGTTTACTGGTTTGTTGTAGCTTTCTTAATTGTGTCACTTCAGTTTTATATGAATTATACATCTTGGAAATTATAAAGAGCCAAGCAGCAGTCGACGGCGGTCATATACATACTGAAATTTGGTTTAAATGAAGTGCATTATAATATTTAGTTAATGTAGCAAGAACCAGTATATATCAACATATGAAATGTAACATATGGATTACATAACATGATTAACAATTATGTAAGAAATGGGGGTTAAGATGAGATACAACGGATTATCGCTTGTCATAAAAACCACGAATGTTAAAATGTTATAAGTTGTTATTTCAAAACAGTTCGGTAAACATTTATATCTGAAAATGTGCCCAAATGCCCACAATCACCAAAACAGTATGCATTAGTTCAATGACATGTCGTACTGGGCGAAAGAATGCATAGTTGTCATTGTCAACCAAAACAAAGCCACAGTCTTGATAACAATTCAATTAAGGTGCACATGCGATTACCACGAACATTCTTAACAGCAAAGTTTATCCCACTGCTTCAACTTGTGATCATCTGTCGGAAACCAGAAGAAAATAACACGATTTGGAAAAACTGCGATGATTACAACCCAAAACAAAACATATTTCCCCATTATTTAAGCTAGCGTAAATGGAGCTAGTCGATGTCGCCAGATGACTCCATATCGAAAACGAGGCGCGAGACTTACAGGCCCTATTCCGCTTTATTTTATTGTGTAGCTTGTCTCAATGTATTCTGATTTTAACAGATTGTTCGAATGTTTCGTGTAACTGAGAGACAGTTCTCACATTTGATGACCCAACACGAGAGTCGATGTCATTATTTACCTTAATTCAGAGTGACCAATAATTTCCATCACAACTTTTCTTCAAGACACTTGTGGGCGACACACGGTGGTTCCACATCACACAGTTAATGGGGGCTTAGGGATCATCTCAGAACGTCGATGTCCGATATCAAACGAATTTACTATTGTTTGGGGAGGGTGGTCAGAGGCAGTTTCGTCTGGCTTCGGATTTTACGATTCGGACCGATTCTGCTAGCATATTGATGTCGTCATATCAATGTTTACAGACTTTCGTCTGAGGGCACTAGGCGTGGGGAGCTGAGGCCAATTGAAAGTAATTGCATCTGATATCAGACATCGATTTTCTGACATGATCCCTGACATGTTTTTGAAAGAGCATAAGTGGCCATCCGCTAAATGTGGATTGACCCGTTAGACATTGGACGGCCAAAAAACTTGGTGACCCATATCATGGTGATTTTATGCGAGTATTGCAAGGATTCGGAGCTCATTTCATAAAATGGCGTAAGGTCTAAAGACGTCCGTTATGAGATGCATACTTTTGTGGCGCTCTGTTCGTCTATTGACTTTGAATTGGACTCATTCAAAGTAGACACTGCCAAATGTACTTCAGTGAACTAATTATGTTTGGCAAAACGAAACACTTGCAACATATGACGACATCAGCTCATATCGAACAGGCGTCGTATCGACCCGGACTCGACCTTAATGCCGGGCAGGGCCTACATGGCATACCCGGCATGCGCTGCAGGGAGGGCAGGCGCCCACGTACGATTAAGACTCGAGACTATAGCTGTGAAAAGCAGCTTCCGTGTGGCTCTCTTCAGATAGACATTATTTAACCTGTTTGCAACTGTAAAAATCAGTTCCCCTAACTTAGGTTGGTGATGATCGGTTTTATATCCTATAACTAATTCCTACCTAGATTTTCTATTTCAAAAACGTACAATCGAGCTCAGCACTTTGTTTGAGATGTCCAAAAGGATGTATGTTCGGAACAATATGCAAGTCAGGGGCTTAACCAAATCCCGCACTGCTGTAAGATCAATTTGACATTGCAAGCCCGAATTCTGGGGTACCATGGGCGGAATCGAATGTCACCGTAAAACAATCCGTGACGTGGTTACTAGAGCTCTCCGTAAGCGACTGGAGGAGCGCTGTTATAGTTGGGACGGACTCGTTACCTTCTGCGAGATCGTTGTGTGTGATGCAGAGCGGATGGACAGTGATGGTCTTCAGCTGCCAGAAGAGGAGTGAAGAGGCACCCTGACACAGATCGAGCTGAGTTGCTTCATAAGCAGTATGCTTCCCGGGTCCATCAGAATCTCCTTAAACAAGTGGGTTTTGAGTTCGACTGAAACTACGACTTAGAGGACGTAACGATAGTGGGCAATGTTGAGTCTACTCTGCTCAAGATCGCGATAGATCTGGCGTTTCGAGACCGCCCACGACATCGACTGAAACATCTTCAGCAACGAGGCAACAGTTGTTCTAGGGTTTTTGAGGAAGGATACAGTCTGTCCTCGCCGTCACTGATTTGCAGAAACGTGATACCTTTGCGAAGTACCTGCCGTTCTACACGAGAGCGCGGTGGGACCCTTATTGTGTCTGCCAATGACGGTCTATTCCACAGAAAGGACATTTTCATGGGTTGCTCGCATCAAGTAAACATTCCGAACGACCACCAATAAGATAACTTGGGCAGTTGAGCCATCTCCACAAGAAAGCCACCGATACCAACGATCTGGAAATTGTGGCGAACGAATGTATTTAGCCCTCAAAAGCATATATGCGCGCATATCAGACTTCAACGATATATTCATCACCCTGCGCAGATGTTTGCCTGCACATAAGTGTCCACTAATAAATAGTAAAACGCATATATTGTAGTTAATTGTTTTTTGTGCTATGACATGGGCCAGTAGTCATCCACCGTTCCATGGTGAACGGAGCCTGCTGTGTTTCGATGGCGCTAGTTCTTTATAGTAGGCCTAAATATCCACTGAACATACAACCTTAAAATACTCTCCTGTTTTCGGGAAAAAAAAACAGCGGCCCAGTCTTGACCAACGGCCCGTCGTAGGATAGATGCCGGGCGGCCCAATGTCCTATACCGATTCTCCCGATAACACATGTTGATGTTGTCATGGCTATTCGTTTGCTTTGTAATTCTTTTAGCAACAATAGCAGCATTAGCAACAGCAGTAGCAACAATAGCAGCATTAGTAACAGCAGTAGCAACAACAGCAGCATTAGTAACAGCAGTAGCAACAATAGCAGCATTAGTAACAGCAGTAGCAACAACAGCAGCATTAGTAACAGCAGTAGCAACAATAGCAGCATTAGTAACAACAGTAGCAACAATAGCAGCATTAGTAACAGCAGTAGCAACAATAGCAGCATTAGTAACAACAGTAGCAACAATAGCAGCATTAGTAACAGCAGTAGCAACAATAGCAGCATTAGTAACAGCAGTAGCAACAATAGCAGCATTAGTAACAACAGTAGCAACAATAGCAGCATTAGTAACAGCAGTAGCAACAATAGCAGCATTAGTAACAACAGTAGCAACAATAGCAGCATTAGTAACAGCATTAACAGCAGTAGCAACAACAGCAGCATTAGTAACAGCAGTAGCAACAATAGCAACATTAGTAACAGCAGTAGCAACAATATCAGCATTAGTAACAGCAGTAGCAACAATAGCAGTATTAGTAACAGCAGTAGCAACAACGCATTAGTATTAGCATAAGTGGCAGTTGCAGTAGCAGTAGCAACAACAGTGCAGCAACAACAATAGGTGCAGCAACAGCTGCAGCAGCAGCAGCAGCAGCAATATTAACAGTATTAATTGCATTAGCAGTAGTGGAAGTAGTAGCAATAGTGGCAGTAGCATTAGCAGTAGTAGTGGTAGCAGTAGTATTAATAATAGCAACAGTATCAGCAGCTTCTAGTACCTTCTATTAAGTTAGCTTCTAGTGCTTCTACCGCTACAGCTGAAGCTGAAGTAGCAGTAGCAGCAGCAGTAGAAGCAATAGAAGCAGCAGCAGCAGCCGCATAGCAGCAGATGCAACTGCATCAGCAGAAGCAGCAGAAGCAGCAGAAGCAACAGCAGCTACAATAACAATGTGAACAGAAACTGGGCGTAAATGTTGATTGAATGTCCTTTGTTTTGGCCAGTTGTGCAATAAATGCTGCTCCACCGACCTGTGCAACTCCGGCAAGCTGGAACTGAGCAGCGATGCACCCAGGGTTGGCTTCTACCTCTCCACCTTGGTAATGACCGTAGCAACCTTCCTACTCTTGTGACGTTGACGCGTTTCCACGGGTACCACTGAGAATTTGCTGTCACGGTAACTGTTAACGTCAATATGGAGACGTGAACTGTGCATTAATGTGGATTGTATCAGTTGGTGTCAACACGTGTTAATGTGTGTCGTTTTGTGTCAACATGGCGTGTGTCAACATGCGTCAATGTCGATGTATGCACGGATTGGTTCCACTCATTATAGTATCGTGTGACTGAAGTAGTAGTGCCCGAGATGTATATAGCCTTCTTTATCCTTTCGTACATGAGCAAACATTGAACTTAGTTTCCACCATGAGAATATACTGACGTGTTCATGTCTGATGACGTTCATTACGAACTAAAGACTGACAGTATCTTATTAAAGATCTCAAACATTCAAATACAGTAATGGAATTGTTCCACTGCAAATACCAGTTATAACTAGATCAAACCCGAGCTGGTTTTGGATTCAATTTGTTGTACAACTCGGGTGTTCCTTGGGAGAGTATGTACATATTCGCACATGTGCACCCTTGCACGACTCACTGTTGCATGCGATATCCTATCATATGTTTATAAATAGCGTCAGACCCGGTGTCAAGCCCCACGGTGAGGACCTGATGTTAACCTCCGTAGGTATACGGTGACATCCCTTCCTGGGGTGGCCTGGTGTAAAACTCCGTGGGTTTACGATGACGTCACACCTTAGGGGATGACCGGATGTGGAAACTCACTGGTCTCCGGTGACGTCACTCTCCCGGAAGTGACCTGGTGTCGACCCGGAAGTGTAAGACGATAACGTCCATTTCAAAGTGGTCAGGTGTGATATTATATTTATGTTATTATTGTAGAAGCTATGGTAATATTATTGTTTGAACGAATTGTTTGGATTTGTGCAATTATTTATTATGTAGCATTGTGTTACGTTACCTGCAACTATGTTTCACATGAAAACACTTTAGGATATACGCTGGCACGATGGCACGCTCTTGTCGTCTAGCTGTTGACTGTCACTGGTCGGTCTTGACCAGTCGACTAGCCTAGGTGAGAGACGATAACTACATTGCCAGTAAGCCATCCTTGCAGAATTGGTTTCACTTAAACAAGTTGCAAGCTTCTGTCAAAAAGATACCCTTTTCAAATTGAGCGAATTGAAATGTACACAAGTTTCATTGGACAGAGGTCACCTTCTGAGTTATAAAAATAAAATATCCCTCATTGTGTGCAACCATGAACGCCTCTCAGTTTCCACATTTAACCTTAAAACGCGTTTTGATAAGTTAATATAATGATACACCGTTATTTGCCCAACCAGTCTGATTCGATACCTCAGTAAACGCGTTGGGTGCATTAACCGGCACTGGACACAGAAATTACACCGATAAAAAATGGACTTTGCCTCAATGATGGTATAATGGCAATGTATTGAACACCCGTCCCTCCAGGCCGATGAAGCAGCTAGAAGGTAGGAGCGACTGACACACACGAGTTGTCATAGTTTTAGCTCATACAATTATAAAAACAAAATAACTTATTAAAAATATATGTATGAGAGCAACTTTCAGAACGCATTTTAGTGGAAAGGTTGTCGGAGTCGTTGACATGGATTCGGCCGCTTTGTGAAATCGGCTAATGGAGAAACTATCAGAACTCGTGGGTGGTGTTTATGAGGCTTTAGGATGATGAACAAAGATCATAGCAACTGAGTGTTTGTGTATGTGGGTGTGCTGAGAGCTACATTGTATGTAGTAAACCAGACCTTTAAAATCGGTCAATAGACGACACACATTGTGTACTGAGGCATGGCGATCTCACATAATATAGACGAAATAACGGTAAAAATCGTGAACATGTTCACGCACGTCTATATATTCGCCGAATGCAAATCACGTTCCCATGCGCAGCAATGCATGGTGTTGTATGTTCGCAATGAAATCTGAATAAATCTGATGTCAGATCAGTGTACTGGATTGTTGTTTACTGAGTAGTTTTAGCGGCGAAGCGGAACGCGTACGGTCACGCACCGCTGAAGCAGTGGCGAAATGTGTACAAAGAAGTCCATTGTTAAGACGCGCGACAAATTAAAGATCCGGTTATGCATTGCAAACCTAGAATTTACGCGTAATCATAGTGTAGTTAATACCAATGAGTAATATTATCTGGTCACGCTTTCTCGTCAAGACGCCTAGGGTCCAGCTACGAAACATTGTGTACCCGAGTATACATATTAGACACAGTACGTACTGCTTATTAAGGTGGACTGCAAAATGAAACCGTTTTAAAGGGAATATACAACGATTATCAATGACCGGCAGTATTATAGGATCTACTCTAACATTGGATTCATTAGTATTCATTATATCCCGTGTGTAAGATTAATCATTATTAATGTCCATACATAAACGTACCGCTATCGTGGTTTCCTATATACGTGTGAATATTTTTGAAAAAATACGAATTAACTATGACAGTAAATGTACTAATTATACAATGTGTAAATACGAATCTAGCTTTGATTAGAAGCGAATCTTGGACTGTTTTTGTGTTTGTTAAGTAAATGGTGGACATTGAATGGGATTAAATTGACAGGTTGCGATGCTTCTAGATTAATAATAATAATACAGTTGATATGTGTGTGTACGCGCGCGCGTGCGGGCGTGCGTGCGTCTGTGTGTGTGTGTGCGCGCGTGTGCGTGTATGTAGAGAGGTAAGTTCTTATATAGCACGGTATCTAGACGTCTGGACTGCTCAGACATGTCCCCTTTCCTTCCAGGCAGACTTGGGAACCGGTTCACTATTAAAGACAACGAGCTCTTGCGAACATCCGTGACACACCGGCGATAGTACCCCGGTGGCGTCTCCTTGTGGTGACAGGTTCCAGCACACAAAATCACTGCTAAGGTGCGAAATCAATTTTAAAGAACAAATTCGAGTTGATAAGTCCATACGGATGTTACTGAAATCCGAACACTATCTCGGCTTCTCTGGGTGGATATGTCCAGGTGTATACCGATGAGAGTTGATCTCCAGGAATGGAAATATGACTGATTTAGATCACAGAAAAACGAACACCTGGGACAAAGTGAACATTTCAATCCGTCTAGGAGGAAAACACAAAATGGTCTTTATTATAAAAATCGCCTGATTTTATTACAAAATGGGTCTTAACAGACGTTTCACCTAAAAATATGTGTGTGTGTGTGTGTGTTTGTTTGTTTGTGTGTGCCTGTGCGCGTACGTGTGCGCGTGTGCGTGCGTGCGTGCATTAACGTCATTAAATTTACATGTTTGCCTTTTTTAAGGTATTTCAGCTTAGCCGCTCTCCAGGTGATCTCGCTTCTCTTTTGTGTTCTTCCTAACGTGTTTGTGCCTTCTTATGATAGGGTCTCCATGCTTGAATGGCGTATTCGAAACGAGGCCTAACTAATGATATAATTACTTAGTTCTCCTTATGAGTCGTAAATGTCCTAAACAACGCAAGACGACGACTACTATTTAATGCAGCTAACCCATATACACTGTTTTGAAACAGATAATAACACTAACTGCTGCTCTTAAGTCCTTTTATATTATGGTCGTGCGTAGAATGTACAGCGCCTAGTTATTTTGCATCTAAATACGAATAAATGTAGGCTCTCCATATCACAAAACAGAATTGGTATTTCTTATCCACCAAGACCCGATATTTTTTCCTGGCTTGCCGTCTAAAACTACCAATTGACCTTTTTGCATAGTTGTCGTAAATAAAGAAATTTGTTTTGTTGAGCATAGTTCCCCGGTTGTTGATGCCAATTGGGTACCTCTTTCTACTACACCTCGTATTTGTGTTCTGTCGTGTTAGCTCCAATCTTACACACATATGTTCTCAGGGTTACGAGTTACCCGAACTAACCCTTGCAGGAAATATACTGTTGTCATAATTTAGAAGACAAATTTTATTACATGAATCCCATACATAAACATGTACAGACACAGGACCGCACAGAAGTAGGCACAACAATCTGGTTTTCTGACATCAATGTATTGGCCTTTATACACCGACGCAGAATACATCTTTAGGCCGCCCTTCCAACGGGACCTTGTAAAACATCTGTCCCTGTCGTCATCAGGCGGCGCCATTCAAGCCTTCGTGCCGGAGGCTGACGTTTGCACCAATGCCAAGCATGATATGCCTTAGTTAGCAACATAATATCTTTATATACATATCTACTTGCTTTTCTCAGTAAATGTTAATATATTTACGTGTACAACACATATCACACATATAACACCATGTCTATGTATAACATCAGTTCAACATTTCTCAGTCAACTTTAATAACGGTTGTCATTGTAGCCAACTTCACATGTTACAACAAACAGAACATGTGCTGTGCAGAAGCACGCAGAAGTGACCAATACATATATATATATATGAAAATATATATGTATATATATATGTATGTATATATATATGTATATATATATATATATATATATAATTTAATGAATATGCATGCATGATTAAACAGAGCAGAACGAATTTCACGTTGTCAGTATCATCAGAGGGCGCACTATTATTTAGCGCCACTCAATCAGCCCTCTGCTTATCTTGGACGTCATTAGACAACGGGAATCGCGGAGCGATTTGCAATTGAGCAAGAATCATACATAATGTAAAGGTAAGTTCTTATACAGCGCGGTTCCTAGTATATAGGACTGCTCAAAGCGTTTAACACTTTACCGCCTGGCAGCCTGTTCTTTGAACACCATATCGTCATATCTGTGAAGCATTCAATTAGGCTGCAATTAATTCGCGAAGACTGCGTTTACATATATCCACCATTGTCTGTTGCCAGTTACTCGTGTATATAGCTGGGTGAACTGCAGCAACGTGCAGTAAACGAAATTGCTTAAACTTCGTATCGGCAGCAAAATGATTTGAAACATGGTCCCCTTGATTGAGAGTTCGATGTTTTAAAAACTACACTCCCGTGCACCCTTTGAATGCGTCACTGGAATGTTTGAAACGAAACAGTCGATCTAAAGCAGTGGTCGAGTAATGTGTTCGTTCGACAAATTATCTAGTAAAATTAATTCATCAGTATATCGTATTGATAAATACACCTGTTGGACGGAAGACTTACGCAGTAACAGGTTGCACGATAACATTGGTAACCATGGAAACGCGTCAACGTCACAAGAGTAGGAAGGTTGCTACGGTCAGTGCCAATGTGGAGAGGTAGAAGCCAACCCTGGGTGAGTCGCTGCTGAGTTCCAGCTTGCCGGAGTTGCACAGATCGGTGGTGCAGCATTTCTTGCACAACTGACCAAAACAAAAGACATTCAATCAACATTACGCCCAGTTTGTTCTCATTGGGACATTTGTCATTGCCTCAGCTAATGGTACTGCTGCTACTGCCAAATTAATAAAATGTAAAAAATACCTCATTTCTACTTATATATATATATTGTTTATTGGGTTCGTAAATGCACGTAGTTTATACGTTTTGGATTACTTACAGTGGAAAATAAACTGGACATTGAGCAATGAGATTATAAGTTGTGTATTCCTGCATCAATCACAAAATTAATGGGACATGACTAAGGCAGCCAATTTGTGAGTGCTGCTGAATAACCGGTCCGCTGTGGCGGGCCACATAATTTTATATTATTTACTAAACGGATGATTTCGTTAAGCGACATCCATTGGTTACATAAGCAATCACAGTATAGGCAATAAAGATAACAGTTTCATGTAGATCAACACGACGCCAATGAAAAGAGATGTCACCAGAAAGTAGACATACAAACCTAGATTAATCGTTACAAGACTTTGTATAACCAATAGGAACTGTTAATTACCACTGTGTCGCCAACTGTGGAACAATGTTCCTCCGTGTTGCCAGAGCAGTCGGTCTCGTTATAACAGCCCCGGGCATATGTTACTTTGGTGAACACGGTGCTCTTGAAAATCTACAACGTCAAATGCATTTATAATACACAGGTTTGTTCAAGATCAGCGCGTCATTCGTCGATAATGTTTCACATTTTAGAAGCATCCTGTTTATCCTTCATATTAAAACATACATAGGATTGACAAATGAACACTCAACAACACAGTTGATGTTTATAATAACACAGTTTTTATTAACAACCCAACCGGGGTAAATACATGTAGATACTTTCGCTGCCTTTTCAAGATGGCGTCTCCAACACGACTGATGATGTCATCATACCAAGACATCAGTCGTACTTGAGAAGCCATCTTGAAAAAACGACGAATGTCTATACGTATTTAATAAGTTGTCAATCTGGTAGCAAAAACTGTGTTTTAAATAATAAATACAAGAAAATGTATTATGGCGTACGACGAATCACCTACCCAGCAGCTACTGTCGCTAGGACATTCTTCTTTGGCGTACGTCGTTTGCTCAACTCCACATTCCGACTCAGGCTTCATGTTGTCGTCGTAATGGCCGCACGCGTAGCACTCTGGGTAAACGTAAGTAGTATCCGTTAAACAGATCCTGATACTAATTTATTTATTTTACTGTTAAACTGATATGCCTTAACCTACTGGTGTATAGACATCTCCATTATCTTTATGGATTAATTCTTATATTTATGTTTGTACGGTTTAGGGTCGGTTCCATAAGTCCGTTTGCAAAGCTGAACACATGTTGTGGACACAAGAACCGAACAGCGGGGTGGATAGTGTACTGCCAACCACGTCACATTTGTTGAATGATGTGGGTAATGGATGTGGATATAGATGCCATTTTGAATATGGTAAAATCCTAAGTGCCACACCACATCTGGGTGTGGGTGGGTGGGGATTTGTGCCGATGCAACACATTGTACATTTGCTTGGACGTATGGGACCTACATTATGTACATTGGTATCACAGTGTATTATGCAATTTGCGGTTTCGCTAAATCAATTGCTCATTGTTCCGCTTTCGTAATATTATTACTATTGTACGCATAAATGCAAAGACAAGTGTCACATCTGTAAAAAAAAAAGTATGTGGAAATATGACGTATCACGATTTTGGTAATGTTATTCGTGAAGCGATGGTCATAAAAGATGGTGACTACGACACTGCCTTAACTCGTGAATAATGTGTTGCTGTGAGTTTATATTTCAGTAATGTATATTAACAGTTTTCTAAAGTTTATTTTCTCTATGGAACATTGTACATTTGTCTTTGTATTTTTGAGTTCGGATAAAAATGTTCGTTTGGCGTTGCGCTGAACATTATATTAACCACATTCTGCTCTGGCGTCCTTGCGAATACTTCGTACTATACAGAACTCAGAACTCAGAATCAATTTATTTGACCTATAAATACGATACATATACAACGAATAACACAAGTAATAGATAAGGTCGGGAGACTCGCATTAAGATATATAATATCGCTAGCAGAGGAGCCACCCCATAAATATAAACAAAAATAAAATTGACATGACACAAATCAGAATAGCACATGACTTGTTTTTATAGTTGATAATTACTCAATGTGTCAACATGCATACATAATACAAGGACTGATTACATGTACTCGTGTACACATTGATGTACATATGGATACTTAGGTATACATTCTAATATGTATTACGAATTACAAATAAAGCAATTATGGATACGACAAGTGGATTCATAATTTAAAACAAAAACGTTTTTTGTGTATGTTGAAAAACCATATAGACTGTGGGTGTAAATTTTATTAATGATAATACTTGGTGTGATGTTAACTGTCTCTACTATGTTGTGTCTAATGCATTTTTTCGCAAATTCATGTTTGAATCTGGATATATACAGATTATTTCTTTCACGTGTGCAGTGCTGATTAATATCATCAATGTGTGTGCCTAGAAAAACATTGAAGTAGTACGATAAAAGATTGTTAATTAATTTATAGTAAAATTTTAATTGACTACGTACTGAAACAGTATACTTGACGATGATTGATGATAAACGTCGTCTGCTGAGATAACAATAACGAATCATTATAAGGTTCTGCTCACCTGTACCATACATCGTAGTCGTCTCTTGTGGCTTTGCAGTGGTAGTTAAGTCTTCCAAACCGGATCCGGAATTATCATCAGTTAGGTCTTCGGCGATCAAGTCGGCCACTGTCACTGCAAAACAATGCAAGAGTTCGTTTCAGATTGCGTGATATGAACAATAACAGTTAGTAATCACACCTTAAAGTAGCACGTTTTCTACATCCGTTATCTAGATGGATACATAGAAGCCGACCTTGGGTGCGTCGCTGCTCGGAATCTGCTTAGCGGAGGTGCTCAAGATAGAGAGGAAGGCATTACTAAGCAGCAACAGCAGCAAGACGATAAGTAGATGATGCTCCGTCACCCTAGGTGAGGATCATAGAGAATATTATAGTGCAAGATGAGAACTTACGCAGAGACGCCTGCAGAACCAGCAATGTAACAGCAACGATTGCGAACTTCATATTGTTTTCTGTCTTCTTCTCTCTCGTTTAACGACTCCTTCTGCAAGCAAATTAGAAAGTCCATTTAATAACGTTTTGCTGTTGTTCTTCTTATTATTATTATACTGCTTTCTACAATATAAACGAGCGTGAAATAATGTGCATAATTTATTGTTTCAACCCGGTGTTAACCTCAAATTATTTATCTATACAGTCTCAGATTACCAGGTAATGGTCGCTCTATTTGTTACTCGAGCGGTCGTTAAGTGAGCAAAATCGCTGTGTAATCTAGATTAGTTGCAATTAACATTAGGGATTATTTTAGAGCATATAGCACAGATACTTCTCAAAATCGCGTTTCATGCTCGATTGAACATCCGTGATGTCATCGTCGTTGTATGCTACTCTCTACAGAGATACTAACGAGGGAACCGTCGGGCAAGAATCAGTATGCTGCAAGATAACTGTACTATTTTCTCAAAATAAATATAACAGAATTCTGTATCAACTTACATGATGGTAAACTAGGTAAACAATCGTCAAACTTCATAACACGAAAACGTGGCCGTCTGTTATTATTGTCAGCACAAAACATTGCTTTGCTGCGTAACACTTGGAAAAAGGTAGATTGGAGCTTCAATGTTCGCTGCAAGAATTGCTAAGACTGAATCTACAGTTTTACTTTTAGGTAAACTATCCGATATACCGGACGTAGCCAATATGTCCTGTGGATTGTTCCACTGAATCAAGCGGCTATCACTTCTATATACTTTTTTTTCAATAAACCATGCATAGTTGTATGGCGCCCTTCACCAGCCTAATCTGTTGAAAGACAAAATAGTAGTCAAAATATAACTTCTTATTAAAAAGTATAAATATAACATTTAAACTTATATTTTTACCCTGGGCTGTAAACAATACCCACACACATTTGTTGTTATATATTATTGTAACACTAAAAATAATTATAGAACTTAAACATGTCACTCACTTGTTGAAATGGTGGGAACGGCGATGATACAATACAATCGTCTCTCAACGAGGGTCATAGATGTGCGCTTGGCCCGGTTGTCCTTTGCGAATGCTGGTCAGTCGGTCGGGCTGGCCATTTATATTGGGTGACAACGACAAGAACAACAACAACATATTTTGGGATTTACTGTGTAGATAATAAAGGGTGTTCGTTTGGGCTACATTGTGATCAGTGACTTTGCATTGGTAATCCAGGCGTGTCATTCTTCTTCGCGGCCTGATCACGAAGCAGACAAAAATACTCCCGTAATCCAGAACCAGCGATGTTATTGTCCATTCACAGAAGAACGGAACCGTTGACAGAGAAACATCTGATTTCTATATATTGTTTAGAAAAAACAGGATTTAGTTCTGCCGCGTCTTTCAAATGACCCGCAACACGGAATCACGTTTCAGACCGCGGATTATCAGAGTTGAATTACCTTTCAAGTGCTAAGTTTGTAATCCATCCAAAGCACATCAATACTGTAAATACCAATTCCTCAGTAACGACCAGTTAATCCAGAGCTTAAGACACGCGCCGTTACAATGCCAGTCTTTTGTATATATCGAGTTCTACCTGCTTCACCTATAAACCAATAAAGCGAAATCGTGCGTTGTACGGTAACTATAATGCTAACGGAACAATACAAATCTGGTCGTATCATCCACTCGTAGGATGTGGCATTTGTCTACAGCGCTCTACATGTATGATCCCATTTGTACTAATTCTTCATTTTCATCGATTTATTGGATTAACGAAAACTTTGCAATTATTAGATGCAATGCCCGCCCCCGGATTGGTTAGCTTAGTAGTTCATACGTGACAATTTTGATTGCAATATTTACCAAATGTACGTCACATAAGCACTGTAAGGCGATGACATTTGTACGCGATTTTTTCAGTGCACGTCTAACGCAGAACCACACACAACCGCGTTACGCACGTACTGCAATACTCGTTGAATGTTCAAAATGTCGACGGTCGGAGAGAAAGGGCAGTTCACCCTCAACAATAGGACCTACATCTAAGATCTAATTCATGCTGCCAAGCAAACTAGTGATGTGCAAGAGTGCGCTACACGGGCCTACACACCTCGGACATTGAACGGTTTATGTCATTTTGGACTTGTGATCGTATATTTCGCGTATAGCGTTACAACTAAATGCACATAGTAATTACATAAGGTAATTAGTAGGTATTAATTATGTACAATTGCTATGCGTGTGTTCTTCTACTATAAACCGCCCACATAATTAAATGTATGTGCCAGATGGCGCTACGAACTTTCAGACGGTTTACGTATAGACGTAGGGGCAGATTTCCGAAGTATTCGCCGCGAGCGCTTGGTTTCTTACGAATGTTGGAAGAGTATTCTGCGTTGCGAACAATTGAAAACTGTAAAAGGTGAAACATTTTGATGTGCGGGGAATTTATGTATCCAGTACGTCGCGATGTGCATACGTCACAATCAAAATATTTTGCGCGTGACCTCAGTCAAGCTTTGACTTTGCCACCAATGTTGATAATTGGCTACTTGTGTGAATTACAGTAAGTACTATTGCATGACATCTGATATATCAACCACACCCACACAGAGTCGTCATTTTAAAACACTTTTGCTTATATATTTTTCTCAAAGAAACACTATTGGGACCAGAATTTCAACACAATATACGACGGAATGCGTCAACGCACTACGTGTTCGGCATCCATTTTTATGGCATAACGGAGCTATTGCTAGGCAACAGATCACGTGATGGATAGGTCTATTGTGAAAAAGAAAAAAAAGCATTACCTTTATTTTGATGGGACGTACATTAATCTCTGAAAGTCTGGCGCCCCAGGTGAAGTTTCCCGAGACAGCTACGTCCTCCGTGTGCAAATTTTCTTTGAATCACATCAAAACATATTTACATTGAATGCATAAAATATGTTAAAATATGATTGATAATACTCATGAACAAAATGTGGTCTTCGTTATTATTGATTATGACAACCATTCAAAGACAATAAAACATTTATACGTATTTCAATTTTATTTTAGTGTTTTCTCCGAAAATAAATCTAGTTATAGTATAGAAAAGACAGCAGCGCGGCGGATCATGCAAACCGTGAAATTGTAATTCGTTAATGTGTTGTAACTTTAAAGAAGATAAAAGACCCAATCACGAAAATAGTCAACGATTTTCTACCAATACTGTCTACAACATTGTTTGTAATAGTTATATTACATAACTAAGAAAATTGTCTATCCCCGGTTGCCGTTAGATACACACTGATGGTTTCCCGAAGTACACGTACTGACGTTTGTCATGACGTGAATTTGATGTTTTTTTTTACCAAGGCAGGTTACGTGGAAAGCCCACAACTGACCAGCCATCCACGGAACAATCGCAGAAACCACCAAGTAGCCTTATCCAACGGGGAAATATGAAACAAATAAGGCAATTACTTAACTTCTGAATGGTCGCAGAATAATAATTCCTGAACGTTTGGGGCCTGAGATGGAAACCGTCTAGGAGGAGAAGTAAGATACACACGCACATACGCACACACATACACACACACACATACATGCGCGCGCGCCACACACACACACACGCACACACGCACACACACCACACACACACACGCGCACACACACCACACACACACACACACACACACACACACACACACACACACACACACCACAAACACACACACACCACACAAACGCACATACACCACACACACACACACGCAAACGCACGCACGCACACACGAAGGAAACGGTTAACACACACGGCCGCACGCACGCACGCACGCACGCACGCACGCACGCATAGACACCCACATACATCCACATATACATGCAAACACGCAAGCCCATGCACGCACGCAGGCACATACACACGCGCATACCGTTATATCGGACTACATTTGACGGGGAGCATCCCGTATGTCGTAATTCAAAATGAACTGCCAAACCCTAACACTTACACCAGTGAAGAAATAAATAGTTACCTTTCTCCATTTTGTTGTGACAGAAGTAGCCCAAAAAGCCGCAGAGAAAGTTACAGTCGAACTTCGCTTTACGGTAATATCCCGGTATCATCGCGGTAATACAGCCACCTCACAATTAGGGCCACCTTAGGACAGTCCCAAATTATTTCCATGACAGTAAAGTATAGAAAATCAGTCCCCCGAATGCGGTCACCTCGGTATTCAGGTCATTTTTGCCCAGTACTGAAGATGACCTGAATAGTGACGTTCTACTGTAGCCCTCTTTGAAGGAAGGAGGAGCTATCCAGTACGGAAACGTCGAAAAAGGGGGGACAATATCACCGAGAGGGCGAACGGACTCGGTGACAAGGTCTTCGTCTCGTATGGAGTCAAGGGAAAGAAGAATAAAATATATGTTTGTTTTGTTAATCGTGCTTCCACACGTAACGCGTGGATATATACACGAGTGTTCGTGCGTTCGTAGACACATCCTCACACACGCTCACACGAACGCATTCGTGCCTGTCCGTATCAACTTCTCTAAAATAGCACACGACGTTACGACAACAGCTTTATGATTTGGCCGAAACCATATAGTTCGTTGTCGTGCGCTGAATGGCATATTTGTTGTAATCTCTTAGTGCTGGCTGGCTTGAGTGTACTGTTTATTTACCTTCGATACGGTAATCCTACCTAATTGCCGGCAACCTCGAAGCATCGTGAGCCGCCTATAAGAAAGGTGCGCCCTATACTATACACTCCTACTTATAAACGATCGCTTATAAGTTACAGCGATGTTTAATTCGAACACATTTACGAAATTTGTTCTCAGAATACTATATATTTGAACGTAATTGAGAGTTTCTCTTTTATATATTTCGGTGTATGTTTTACTGATCTGCTACATTTGAATTGCTTACGGTATACCCTGATGCAAAGGCATGTTACAACGTCAGCGATTTACATAATAAAAGTGTGACTCATTGTGTGTGTGCGTGTGTGTGCGTGTGTGTGCGTGTGTGTGCGTGTGTGCATGTGTGCGTGTGTGTGCGCACGTGTGCGCGTGTGCGTGTGTGATCGGGTTAATCTGGGCGTAATCTCGTGAAATTTCCGATGTGGAGATAAGTATTTCAACGTTGACCGCGGCGGCTCGGCCGTGACCGTGTGAGTATTATTTTGTCAGTTTGTGAGACATCTGCGGGACACGGTGCTGTTGTATGTGTGTGGAGGATAGGGGATAAGGCCTCTTTAAAACTGTCTCAGGGAATATCAAGGAAAGGCAAAAGATGTACTTTGGCGGTAGCATTCACACGTTTTCTTCATGTTTTATTCTCACGGTCTACCGCTTCTGTGCCAAAATCTACCAGACCAATAGTTCACGATTTAAAATACAATTACTCACTTTCAGACCAACCATACTGCCTAACCAACAAATCACGTAAAAATGAAACAAAATTAGTAAATATATTCTAAATTTAAAACATTATCCGGCCATGGAGCGGTTCCCCTTTCCTCACGCGCGCCCCCTCGCGACTGCAGCGCGAGGCTCGTTGTGCCAGATCCTAATTTACCGCCATGACATAATGAAAAGCGGTAGATCTACCGTTTGTTGAGCAGTATTACTTGTACTGGTAACTCGTTTCTTCTTCGTCGTCGTCGTCTTCTTCGGCGTTCGCTCAGACTGTAACTCCGATTTCTCGTATGTAGGGTAATTACACAAGAGGGCCATAGATCTTGTCTTTCACTAAATGTATCTTTGGGCCACGTTGTCTTTTTCTCTTTCTGGTGTAGAGGACAATCTTGAAATAAGAAGGTATTTTACTGTCATAGGAATCATGCCCCACGGACATATGTATGTTTCTTCAATGTGTAATTAAGAGTGCATATGGTGCTTGAGGCTGCAGGAGGCGCTGTCCAGTACGGAAACGTCGAAACAGGTGGAGAAATATCACCGAGAGGGCGAACGGACCCGGTGACGAGGTCCTCGTCTTGTATTTGTTTTGTTAATCGTGCTTCCACACGTAACGCGTGGATATATACACGGGTGTTCGTGCGTTCGTAGACACATTCTCACACACCCTCACACGAACGCATTCGTGCCTGTCTGTACCAACTTCTCTAAAATAGCACACGACGTTACGACAACAGCTTTATGATTTGGCCGAAACCATATAGTTCGTTGTCGTGCGCTGAATGGCATATTTGTTGTAATCTCTTAGTGCTGGCTGGCTTGAGTGTACTGTTTATTTACCTTCGATACGGTAATCCTACCTAATTGCCGGCAACCTCGAAGCATCGTGAGCCGCCTATAAGAAAGGTGCGCCCTATACTATACACTCCTACTTATAAACGATGCCATAGAAGTTGCAGCGATGTTTAATTCGAACACATTTACGAAATTTGTCCACAGAATATGTGAACTATTTCAGAATGGCGAGGACACATTGTCAACATAATTGAGAGTTTCTCTTTTATCTATTTCGTTGTATGTTTTACTGATCTGCTACATTTGAATTCCTTACGGTATACCCTGATTCAAATGTATGTTACAGTGTCAGTGATTTACATAATAAAAGTGCGACTGTGTGTGTGTGTGTGTGTGTGTGTGTGTGGCGCGCGCGTGTACGTGTGCGTGTGTGATCGCATTCATCTGGGCGTAATCTCGCGAAAATTCCGATGTAGAGAGATCGTTGACCGCGGCTACTCGGCCGTGACCGTGCGAGTATTTGTCAGTTTGTGGGACATTTGCGGGACACTGTGCTGTTGTATGTGTGTGGAGGCATAGGGAATAAGGCCTCTTTAAAGCTGCCTCATGACATATTAAGGAAAGGCGAAAGATGTGCGCCCCTTTTTAGAGGGTCGCGAATCTCTTGTTTTAGCGGTAGTACTAACGCGTTTTCTTAATTTTTTATTTTCACTGTCTACCGCTTCTGTGCTAAAATCTACCAGACCAAAAGTTCACGATTTAAAATACTCACTTTGAATCCAACCATTCTGCCTAACCAACACTTCACGTAAGAATTGACCAAAATAAGTAAATATATTCTAAATTAAAAACATTATCCGGCCATGGAGCGGTGCCCTTTTCCGCACGCGCGCCCCCTCGCGACTGCAGCGCGAGGCTCGTTGTGCCAGATCCTAACTTGTGCCAGATACGCCATGACATAATGAACAGGATAGATCTACCGTTTGTTGTGTAATATTGATTGTACTGGTAATTCTTTTCTGTTTCGTCGTCTTCTTCTTCGTCTTCTCCGGCGTTCATTCAGACTGTAACTCCGGTTTCTCGTATGTAGGGTAAATACACACCAGAGGGCTATAGATCTTGTCTTTCACTAAATGTATCTTTGGGCCACGTTGTTTTCTCTCTTTCTGGTGTAAAGGGCAATTTGGAATAAGAAGGTGTTTTACTGTCATAGGAGACATGCCACAGGGACATATGTATGTTTCTCCAATGTGGTAATTTAGAGTGCATATGGTGCCTGAGTCTGCAGTGTTCAATCCTCAGGCGCGCAATTATTACTCCGTCTTCTCTGGAGAGTTGGAAATAGTTGTCGTTGGTATAGTAGCTGGAGTGTTGTTTCAGCCATCTCTTTCTCTCCTTGTGATGCACGATTGTTTCTGCCTCTTTATATGTGACCTCCCTCTCCTCTTGGTCCAGTTCCCCCTCCTTTGCCAGTCTGTCCACTTCCTCGTTTCCCGGGATGTTGCCGTGTGCTGGTTCGACTGGGGCACTGTCTGTTTGGACGAACCTGTAAGCTTCTTCATTAGTTCCATGCGAGTTCCACAATCTGATGGCTCATCTAGTCAAATCTCGCTCGCTCTCGTGAACTCGCCGATATTAGATTATTGCGGAATACTGGTCTATATACATAGATTGGAAGTACGGGTGATAACGTGAAACCATTGTCAGTCGTCTTGCCTTACCTAAGCAGTCGATAACAGAGGTCAGAGGACGATTTACGTGCAGTGATTACGCGTCACGTTTGGTGCATGAATACCTATAGGTAAGTTCTTATATAGCGCAGCCTCCAGTCCCCAGGACTTCTCAAAGCGCTTCACACGTTTCTCTTTGGCAGACTTGTTCAATCGAACACCATCTCGACTTCTTACGGAAGACTTCAGCAACGCTGCAATTAATGTGCGAAGATTATTTGTACAGTGTGAGCAACTGCAAGTGGGCGCTACGCGTAACGTGGTTGAAATAATAGGGCGGCAAAGTCATTATACGTAACAGTAGGGGAGGCAATATGGCGGCCGAGCTTCACGTCAAACAGACCTTTCAACATCAGGTTTCCTATCCATGTATAGCATACTGACTAGCGTTGCGGAAGCGCCACATCACGTAGCATAGATACTCGAGGCTACAATGGTCTCGTGTTTGTGTCACTGGTAACCAAGGCAATGTCTAAATAGATGAACCCGTCCTGCAACATAGCGCCTGTCTTTGGTTTCCTATCCATGTATAGCATACTGACTAGCGTTGCGGAAGCGCCACATCACGTAGCATAGATACTCGAGGCTACAATGGTCTCGTGTTTGTGTCACTGGTAACCAAGGCTGTCTAAATAGATGAACCCGTCCTGCAACATAGCGCCTGTCTTTGTATCTCAAATGATATAAATTGTTATCCGCATAAATCGATTATCTTATATGTCGAACTTTCGGTAAAGTCGACTCGATTTTCCCGTATGCTCCTATTTCGTATATCTACTAAACATTGAAAGTCTGTCCGTCCGCCAGCACGGATATAAAACACTATTACATATTAGTATACCTATTTTTAAGGATTTGGTTTCTCTTACACATCGAACTACCGTCTACGTTATCTGTGCATATTGTTTTGTGTGGTTTGGGAAAGCGCAGACTTCGCGCAAAGTGAACGGACGACGACGTATAATGGCGGCGGTTTGTAATGAAACTGTTGCCTTGCCTTTCCCGGAGTTCAAAGCACTCGCTATCGAAGGTCTCGTGAGTTTGCTAAGAAATAAAATAAGATAACTTCGTTCTCAAAGCCTGATTAATGTTTGCAGTTGTAACAAGTTAATCTAGACGACTGTCTAACCTAGAAGACAATGTTGCATGTTCTTAAGTTGATACCTGTTCAATTTTTAATCCAGAAATGTATTGTTTAATTTCTGCTGTCGCCTTGCATGCAGCAGATATAGAGTACAATACATATGTCCACAGTGGCGCCACCTGGGGAATGACTTATCACTACATTTTTAAAAATTTTAATATAACACCAAATCACTACCACTGCATTTCTTTAAAATGCATAGCTAATTAATTGGTAGATCAAAATCAATGGTTCAAGGACGCGAATGACCATACAAAGAGGCGAATGGACCTCGGCATGTGGGAGAATGCACACTATAATAATTATACAGGTGTTAATCTTTGTTTGAGCCAAACACTTTGAATCTACACATTTAAAGTTGCTTTGTTGCCTCTGTAATGTAGAGCACATATCACTGTTGCCTTTCCCACTGGTGGCCATGCTGACTTTTTGTCACATTATAAGAAAACAATTCCTGGGGAAAATCTGACATTTCTTCACAGCCACTGCCATCATATCATTGATCGATATGCTGATCAATAAAACTTAGTCAAAATCTCATACCTCCAGCTCTTCTAAAACGCATCTATGCACGGTGCCCATCAATATTTACCAAAATATCCATGTTTTTCTGCACCCACGTGTGTTGTGTGAATAAAAATTTCAAAAAAATCACTTCGCCAACTATATGCACTCTTTCAAATATGCCAATATATAGCACTCATCCTGTTAATATGCCTGATTTATTGCACTAATTTCCCCCCAAACAAAAATTATTTCAAATATCACCATTTCTTATATTATGAAACACTACAGCAAGATTAACCGTATTCTGACCCGTAAATCTGAAATTTGTCAAAGCCTAACCGAATCTCGCCCGGCTGCGTGACTTCGCCAGGAAGAGTCTGGTTGCAAAGACGTATTTTGACGCTGCTATTTTGATTGCTCACTCCCATCCAATGGCATCACTGTTTGGATTAGTTCACAGGTCTAAGTATATAATAATTATTAATGTTTAATTTGATCTATGTTTTCGATAACGAAATTAAGTTACAAAATAGCTATATACAAAATAAAAAGTAGAACATGAACAAATCATTTTCGTTGTGCGATGCGCCGCCTGGTGACTAAGCAGGAGATAATTATGGTAAACAAACTACTAATGAAAAAAATCATTTTAGTTAATTTTATTGTGTGACATGTTTCAATATAAGTTCAATGTTGAATAATATCGAAACACATTATTACCTGGTAGACGTTTATTCGCATTTAATTGTTTGTTTCTTAATTGACCTCCGAGCCAATCATGATCTCTACCCAGATTTGGGGTAAAGCCGCCTAACAATACAACACCATTAATATTCCAGGCTGTATTGCTGCCACCTCACGGCGCCTGGATAATCTCACTAATTCACTCCCTGCTGTGTGAATCTGCCAGGAAGGGATTGTGGCTCCGGACACGTGATGTTACTGTTACCGCAGATGGCACCATTTCATTTCAACAACGGAGCTTGTATTTACATGGTCAATTAATACTATCTAACATGTTTTTGATAGTTTTATAGAAAATAAAAGCATACGCTAAAATAAAAGTGTATGCACAAGTTTTTAACCCGCGGTTACCGTTACAGTTTGTAATAGGACCCGTAGGTGTGTCACGATACATGGGGAGATTCCGCGCGAGTGGAACCGACCGGCGACAGCAAAATTATTGCCCAATGATTTTAGCATTGCGGAAGCCAGGAAACACTTGTTGACGTTTAGTTTACTGGTTTGTTGTAGCTTTCTTAATTGTGTCACTTCAGTTTTATATGAATTATACATCTTGGAAATTATAAAGAGCCAAGCAGCAGTCGACGGCGGTCATATACATACTGAAATTTGGTTTAAATGAAGTGCATTATAATATTTAGTTAATGTAGCAAGAACCAGTATATATCAACATATGAAATGTAACATATGGATTACATAACATGATTAACAATTATGTAAGAAATGGGGGTTAAGATGAGATACAACGGATTATCGCTTGTCATAAAAACCACGAATGTTAAAATGTTATAAGTTGTTATTTCAAAACAGTTCGGTAAACATTTATATCTTAAAATGTGCCCAAATGCCCACAATCACCAAAACAGTATGCATTAGTTCAATGACATGTCGTACTGGGCGAAAGAATGCATAGTTGTCATTGTCAACCAAAACAAAGCCACAGTCTTGATAACAATTCAATTAAGGTGCACATGCGATTACCACGAACATTCTTAACAGCAAAGTTTATCCCACTGCTTCAACTTGTGATCATCTGTCGGAAACCGGAAGAAAATAACACGATTTGGAAAAACTGCGATGATTACAACCCAAAACAAAACATATTTCCCCATTATTTTAGCTGGCGTAAATGGAGCTAGTCGATGTCGCCAGATGACTCCATATCGAAAACGAGGCGCGAGACTTACAGGCCCTATTCCGCTTTATTTTATTGTGTAGCTTGTCTCAATGTATTCTGATTTTAACAGATTGTTCGAATGTTTCGTGTAACTGAGAGACAGTTCTCACATTTGATGACCCAACACGAGAGTCGATGTCATTATTTACCTTAATTCAGAGTGACCAATAATTTCCATCACAACTTTTCTTCAAGACACTTGTGGGCGACACACGGTGGTTCCACATCACACAGTTAATGGGGGCTTAGGGATCATCTCAGAACGTCGATGTCCGATATCAAACGAATTTACTATTGTTTGGGGAGGGTGGTCAGAGGCAGTTTCGTCTGGCTTCGGATTTTACGATTCGGACCGATTCTGCTAGCATATTGATGTCGTCATATCAATGTTTACAGACTTTCGTCTGAGGGCACTAGGCGTGGGGAGCTGAGGCCAATTGAAAGTAATTGCATCTGATATCAGACATCGATTTTCTGACATGATCCCTGACATGTTTTTGAAAGAGCATAAGTGGCCATCCGCTAAATGTGGATTGACCCGTTAGACATTGGACGGCCAAAAAACTTGGTGACCCATATCATGGTGATTTTATGCGAGTATTGCAAGGATTCGGAGCTCATTTCATAAAATGGCGTAAGGTCTAAAGACGTCCGTTATGAGATGCATACTTTTGTGGCGCTCTGTTCGTCTATTGACTTTGAATTGGACTCATTCAAAGTAGACACTGCCAAATGTACTTCAGTGAACTAATTATGTTTGGCAAAACGAAACACTTGCAACATATGACGACATCAGCTCATATCGAACAGGCGTCGTATCGACCCGGACTCGACATTAATGCCGGGCAGGGCCTACATGGCATACCCGGCATGCGCTGCAGGGAGGGCAGGCGCCCACGTACGATTAAGACTCGAGACTATAGCTGTGAAAAGCAGCTTCCGTGTGGCTCAGATAGACATTGTTTAACCTGTTTGCAACTGTAAAAATCAGTTCCCCTAACTTAGGTTGGTGATGATCGGTTTTATATCCTATAACTAATTCCTACCTAGATTTTCTATTTCAAAAACGTACAATCGAGCTCAGCACTTTGTTTGAGATGTCCAAAAGGATGTATGTTCGGAACAATATGCAAGTCAGGGGCTTAACCAAATCCCGCACTGCTGTAAGATCAATTTGACATTGCAAGCCCGAATTCTGGGGTACCATGGGCGGAATCGAATGTCACCGTAAAACAATCCGTGACGTGGTTACTAGAGCTCTCCGTAAGCGACTGGAGGAGCGCTGTTATAGTTGGGACGGACTCGTTACCTTCTGCGAGATCGTTGTGTGTGATGCAGAGCGGATGGACAGTGATGGTCTTCAGCTGCCAGAAGAGGAGTGAAGAGGCACCCTGACACAGATCGAGCTGAGTTGCTTCATAAGCAGTATGCTTCCCGGGTCCATCAGAATCTCCTTAAACAAGTGGGTTTTGATTTCGACTGAAACTACGACTTAGAGGACGTAACGATAGTGGGCCATGTTGAGTCTACTCTGCTCAAGATCGCGATAGATCTGGCGTTTCGAGACCGCCCACGACATCGACTGAAACATCTTCAGCAACGAGGCAACAGTTGTTCTAGGGTTTTTGAGGAAGGATACAGTCTGTCCTCGCCGTCACTGATTTGCAGAAACGTGATACCTTTGCGAAGTACCTGCCGTTCTACACGAGAGCGCGGTGGGACCCTTATTGTGTCTGCCAATGACGGTCTATTCCACAGAAAGGACATTTTCATGGGTTGCTCGCATCAAGTAAAAATTCCGAACGACCACCAATCAGATCACTTGGGCAGTTGAGCCATCTCCACAAGAAAGCCACCGATACTACCGATCTGGAAATTGTGGCGAACGAATGTATTTAGCCCTCAAAAGCATATATGCGCGCATATCAGACTTCAACGATATATTCATCACCCTGCGCAGATGTTTGCCTGCACATAAGTGTCCACTAATAAATAGTAAAACGCATATATTGTAGTTAATTGTTTTTTGTGCTATGACATGGGCCAGTAGTCATCCACCGTTCCATGGTGAACGGAGCCTGCTGTGTTTCGATGGCGCTAGTTCTTTATAGTAGGCCTAAATATCCACTGAACATACATCTCTAAAATACTCTCCTGTTTTCGGAAAAAAAACAGCGGCCCAGTCTTGACCAACGGCCCGACGTAGAATAGATGCCGGGCGGCCCAATGTCCTATACCGATTCTCCCGATAACACATGTTGATGTTGTCATGGCTATTCGTTTGCTTTGTAATTCATTTAGCAACAATAGCAGCATTAGCAACAGCAGTAGCAACAATAGCAGCATTAGTAACAGCAGTAGCAACAACAGCAGCATTAGTAACAGCAGTAGCAACAATAGCAGCATTAGTAACAGCAGTAGCAACAACAGCAGCATTAGTAACAGCAGTAGCAACAATAGCAGCATTAGTAACAACAGTAGCAACAATAGCAGCATTAGTAACAGCATTAGTAACAATAGCAGCATTAGTAACAGCAGTAGCAACAATAGCAGCATTAGTAACAGCAGTAGCAACAATAGCAGCATTAGTAACAACAGTAGCAACAATAGCAGCATTAGTAACAGCAGTAGCAACAATAGCAGCATTAGTAACAACAGTAGCAACAATAGCAACATTAGTAACAGCAGTAGCAACAATAGCAGCAATAGTAACAGCAGTAGCAACAATAGCAGCATTAGTAACAACAGTAGCAACAATAGCAGCATTAGTAACAGCAGTAGCAACAATAGCAGCATTAGTAACAGCAGTAGCAACAACAGCAGCATTAGTAACAGCAGTAGCAACAATAGCAGCATTAGTAACAACAGTAGCAACAATAGCAGCATTAGTAACAGCAGTAGTAACAATAGCAGCATTAGTAACAGCAGTAGCAACAATAGCAGCATTAGTAACAACAGTAGCAACAATAGCAGCATTAGTAACAGCAGTAGCAACAATAGCAGCATTAGTAACAACAGTAGCAACAATAGCAACATTAGTAACAGCAGTAGCAACAATAGCAGCATTAGTAACAACAGTAGCAACAATAGCAGCATTAGCAGTACAATAGCAGCATTAGTAACAGCAGTAGCAACAATAGCAGCATTAGTAACAGCAGTAGCAACAATAGCAGCATTAGTAACAACAGTAGCAACAATAGCAGCATAGTAACAGCAACAATAGCAGCATTAGTAACAGCAGTAGCAACAACAGCAGCATTAGTAACAGCAGTAGCAACAATAGCAGCATTAGTAACAACAGTAGCAACAATAGCAGCATTAGTAACAGCATTAGTAACAATAGCAGCATTAGTAACAGCAGTAGCAACAATAGCAGCATTAGTAACAGCAGTAGCAACAATAGCAGCATTAGTAACAACAGTAGCAACAATAGCAACATTAGTAACAGCAGTAGCAACAATAGCAGCATTAGTAACAACAGTAGCAACAATAGCAGCATTAGTAACAGCAGTAGCAACAATAGCAGCATTAGTAACAACAGTAGCAACAATAGCAGCATTAGTAACAACAGTAGCAACAATAGCAGCATTAGTAACAGCAGTAGCAACAACAGCAGCATTAGTAACAGCAGTAGCAACAATAGCAGCATTAGTAACAACAACAATAGTAGCACAGCATTAGTAACAGCATAGTAGCAACAGTAGCAACAATAGCAGCATTAGTAACAGCAGTAGCAACAATAGCAGCATTAGTAACAACAGTAGCAACAATAGCAACATTAGTAACAGCAGTAGCAACAATAGCAGCAATAGTAACAGCAGTAGCAACAATAGCAGCATTAGTAACAACAGTAGCAACAATAGCAGCATTAGTAACAGCAGTAGCAACAATAGCAGCATTAGTAACAGCAGTAGCAACAACAGCAGCATTAGTAACAGCAGTAGCAACAATAGCAGCATTAGTAACAACAGTAGCAACAATAGCAGCATTAGTAACAGCAGTAGTAACAATAGCAGCATTTGTAACAGCAGTAGCAACAATAGCAGCATTAGTAACAACAGTAGCAACAATAGCAGCATTAGTAACAGCAGTAGCAACAATAGCAGCATTAGTAACAACAGTAGCAACAATAGCAGCATTAGTAACAGCAGTAGCAACAATAGCAGCATTAGTAACAGCAGTAGCAACAATAGCAGCTTTAGTAACAACAGTAGCAACAATAGCAGCATTAGTAACAACAGTAGCAACAATAGCAGCATTATTAACAGCAGTAGCAACAACAGCAGCATTAGTAACAGCAGTAGCAACAATAGCAGCATTAGTAACAGCAGTAGCAACAATAGCAGCATTAATAACAGCAGTAGCAACAATAGCAGCATTAGTAACAGCAGTAGCAACAACGCATTAGTATTAGCATAAGTGGCAGTTGCAGTAGCAGTAGCAACAACAGTGCAGCAACAGCAATAGGTGCAGCAACAGCTGCAGCAGCAGCAGCAGCAGCAGCAGCAGCAGCAATATTAACAGTATTAATTGCATTAGCAGTAGTGGAAGTAGTAGCAATAGTGGCAGTAGCATTAGCAGTAGTAGTGGTAGCAGTAGTATTAATAATAGCAGCAGTATCAGCAGCTTCTAGTACCTTCTATTAAGTTAGCTTCTAGTGCTTCTACCGCTACTGCTGAAGCTGAAGTAGCAGTAGCAGCAGCAGTAGAAGCAATAGAAAACAGCAGCAGCCGCATAGCAGCAGATGCAACTGCATCAGCAGAAGCAGCAGAAGCAGCAGCAGCTACAATAACAGTGTGAACAGAAACTGGGCGTAAATGTTGATTGAATGTCCTTTGTTTTGGCCAGTTGTGCAAGAAATGCTGCTCCACCGACCTGTGCAACTCCGGCAAGCTGGAACTGAGCAGCGATGCACCCAGGGTTGGCTTCTACCTCTCCACCTTGGTAATGACCGTAGCAACCTTCCTACTCTTGTGACGTTGACGCGTTTCCACGGGTACAACTGAGAATTTGCTGTCACGGTAACTGTTAACGTCAATATGGAGACGTGAACTGTGCATTAATGTGGATTGTATCAGTTGGTGTCAACACGTGTTAATGTGTGTCGATTTGTGTCAACATGGCGTGTGTCAACAGGCGTCAATGTCGATGTATGCACGGATTGGTTCCACTCATTATAGTATCGTGTGACTGAAGTAGTAGTGCCCGAGAAGTATATAGCCTTCTTTATCCTTTCGTACATGAACAAACATTGAACTTAGTTTCCACCATGAGAATGTACTGACGTGTTCATGTCTGATGACGTTCATTACGAACTAAAGACTGACAGTGTCTTATTAAAGATCTCAAACATTCAAATACAGTAATGGAATTGTTCCACTGCAAATACCAGTTATAACTAGATCAAACCCGAGCTGGTTTTGGATTCAATTTGTTGTACAACTCGGGTGTTCCTTGGGAGAGTATGTACATATTCGCACATGTGCACCCTTGCACGACTCACTGTTGCATGCGATATCCTATCATATGTTTATGAATAGCGTCAGACCCGGTGTCAAGCCCCACGGTGAGGACCTGATGTCAACCTCCGTAGGTATACGGTGACATCCTTTCCTGGGCTGGCCTGGTGTAAAACTCCGTGGGTTTACGATGACGTCACACCTTAGGGGATGACCGGATGTGGAACCTCACTGGTCTCCGGTGACGTCACTCTCCCGGAAGTGACCTGGTGTCGACCCGGAAGTGTATGACGATAACGTCCATTTCAAAGTGGTCAGGTGTGATATTATATTTATGTTATTATTGTAGAAGCTATGGTAATATTATTGTTTGAACGAATTGTTTGGATTTGTGCAATTATTTATTATGTAGCATTGTGTTACGCTACCTGCAACTATGTTTCACATGAAAACACTTTAGGATATACGCTGGCACGATGGCACGCTCTTGTCGTCTAGCTGTTGACTGTCACTGGTCGGTCATGACCAGTCGACTAGCCTAGGTGAGAGACGATAACTACATTGCCAGTAAACCATCCTTGCAGAATTGGTTTCACTTAAACAAGTTGCAAGCTTCTGTCAAAAAGATACCCTTTTCAAATTGAGCGAATTGAAATGTACACAAGTTTCATTGGACAGAGGTCACCTTCTGAGTTATAAAAATAAAATATCCCTCATTGTGTGCAACCATGAACGCCTCTCAGTTTCCACATTTGACCTTAAAACGCGTTTTGATAAGTTAATATAATGATACACCGTTATTTGCCCAAACAATCTGATTCGATACCCCAGTAAACGCGTTGGGTGCATTAACCGGCACTGGACACAGAAATTACACCGATAAAAAATGGAGTTTGCCTCAATGATGGTATAATGGCAATGTATTGAACACCCGTCCCTCCAGGCCGATGAAGCAGCTAGAAGGTAGGAGCGACTGACACACACGAGTTGTCATAGTTTTAGCTCATACAATTATAAAAACAAAATAACTTATTAAAAATATATGTATGAGAGCAACTTTCAGAACGCATTTTAGTGGAAAGGTTGTCGGAGTCGTTGACATGGATTCGGCCGCTTTGTGAAATCGGCTAATGGAGAAACTATCAGAACTCGTGGGTGGTGTTTATGAGGCTTTAGGATGATGAACAAAGATCATAGCAACTGAGTGTTTGTGTATGTGGGTGTGCTGAGAGCTACATTGTATGTAGTAAACCAGACCTTTAAAATCGGTCAATAGACGACACACATTGTGTACTGAGGCATGGCGATCTCACATAATATAGACGAAATAACGGTAAAAATCGTGAACATGTTCACGCACGTCTATATATTCGCCGAATGCAAATCACGTTCGCATGCGCAGCAATGCATGGTGTTGTATGTTCGCAATGAAATCTGAATAAATCTGATGTCAGATCAGTGTACTGGATTGTTGTTTACTGAGTAGTTTTAGCGGCGAAGCGGAACGCATACGGTCACGCACCGCTGAAGCAGTGGCGAAATGTGTACAAAGAAGTCCATTGTTAAGACGCGCGACAAATTAAAGATCCGGTTATGCATTGCAAACCTAGAATTTACGCGTAATCATAGTGTAGTTAATACCAATGAGTAATATTATCTGGTCACGCTTTCTCGTCAAGACGCCTAGGGTCCAGCTACGAAACATTGTGTACCCGAGTATAAATATTAGACACAGTACGTACTGCTTATTAAGGTGGACTGCAAAATGAAACCGTTTTAAAGGGAATATACAACAATTATCAATGACCGGCAGTATTATAGGATCTACTCTAACATTGGATTCATTAGTATTCATTATATCCCGTGTGTAAGATTAATCATTATTAATGTCCATACATAAACGTACCGCTATCGTGGTTTCCAATATACGTGTGAATATTTTTGAAAAAATACGAATTAACTATGACAGTAAATGTACTAGTTATACAATGTGTAAATACGAATATCTAGCGTTGATTAGAAGCGAATATTGGACTGTTTTTGTGTTTGTTAAATAAATGGTGGACATTGAATGGGATTAAATTGACAGGATGCGATGCTTCTAGGTTAATAATAATAATGCAATTGATATGTGTGTGTACGCGCGCGTGTGCGGGCGTGCGTGCGTCTCTGTGTGTGTGTGTGTGTGCGCGCGCGTGTGCGTGTATGTAGAGAGGTAAGTTCTTATATAGCACGGTATCTAGTCGTCTGGACTGCTCAGACATGTCCCCTTTCCTTCCAGGCAGACTGGGGAACCGGTTCACTATTAAAGACAACGAGCTCTTGCGAACATCCGTGACACACCGGCGATAGTGCCCCGGTGGTGTCTCCTTGTGGTGACAGGTTCCAGCACACAAAATCACTGCTAAGGTGCGAAATCAATTTTAAAGAACAAATTCGAGTTCATAAGTCCATACGGATGTTACTGAAATCCGAACACTATCTCGGCTTCTCTGGGTGGATATGTCCAGGTGTATACCGATGAGAGTTGATCTCCAGGAATGGAAATATGACTGATTTAGATCACAGAAAAACGAACACCTGGGACAAAGTGAACATTTCAACCCGTCTAGGAGGAAAACACAAAATGGTCTTTATTATAAAAATAGCCTGATTTTATTACAAAATGGGTCTTAACAGACGTTTCACCTAAAAATGAGTGTGTGTGTGTGTGTGTGTGTGTGTGGGTATGTGTGTGTGTTTGTGTGTGCCTGTGCGCGTACGTGTGCGCATGCGTGCGTGCGTGCATTAACGTCATTAAATTTACATGTTTGCCTTTTCTAAGGTATTTCAGCTTAGCCGCTCTCCAGGTGATCTCGCTTCTCTTTTGTGTTCTTCCTAACGTGTTTGTGCCTTCTTATGATAGGGTCTCCATGCTTGAATGGCGTATTCGAAACGAGGCCTAACTAATGATATAATTACTTAGTTCTCCTTATGAGTCGTAAATGTCCTAAACAACGCAAGACGACGACTACTATTTAATGCAGCTAACCCATATACACTGTTTTGAAACAGATAATAACACTAACTGCTGCTCTTAAGTCCTTTTATATTATGGTCGTGCGTAGAATGTACAGCGCCTAGTTATTTTGCATCTAAATACGAATAAATGTAGGCTCTCCATATCACAAAACAGAATTGGTATTTCTTACCCACCAAGACCCGATATTTTTTCCTGGCTTACCGTCTAAAACTACCAATTGACCTTTTTGCATAGTTGTCGTAAATAAAGAAATTTGTTTTGTTGAGCATAGTTCCCCGGTTGTTGATGCCAATTGGGTACCTCTTTCTACTACACCTCGTATTTGTGTTCTGTCATGTTATCTCCAATCTTACACACATATGTTCTCAGGGTTACGAGTTACCCGAACTTACCCTTGCAGGAAATATACTGTTGTCATAATTTAGAAGACAAATTTTATTACATGAATCCCATACATAAACATGTACAGACACAGGACCGCACAGAAGTAGGCACAACAATCTGGTTTTCTGACATCAATGTATTGGCCTTTATACACCGACGCAGAATACATCTTTAGGCCGCCCTTCCAACGGGACCTTGTAAAACATCTGTCCCTGTCGTCATCAGGCGGCGCCATTCAAGCCTTCGTGCCGGAGGCTGACGTTTGCACCAATGCCAAGCATGATATGCCTTAGTTAGCAACATAATATCTTTATATACATATCTACTTGCTTTTCTCAGTAAATGTTAATATATTTACGTGTACAACACATATCACACATAAAACACCATGTCTATGTATAACATCAGTTCAACATTTCTCAGTCAATTTTAATAACGGTTGTCATTGTAGCCAACTTCACATGTTACAACAAACAGAACATGTGCTGTGCAGAAGCACGCAGAAGTGACCAATACATATATATATATATGAAAATATATATGTATATATATATATGTATGTATATATATATGTATATATATATATATATATATATATATATATAATTTAATGAATATGCATGCATGATTAAACAGAGCAGAACGAATTTCACGTTGTCAGTATCATCAGAGGGCGCACTATTATTTAGCGCCACTCAATCAGCCCTCTGCTTATCTTGGACGTCATTAGACAACGGGAATCGCGGAGCGATTTGCAATTGAGCAAGAATCATACATAATGTAAAGGTAAGTTCTTATACAGCGCGGTTCCTAGTATATAGGACTGCTCAAAGCGCTTAACACTTTACCGCCTGGCAGCCTGTTCTTTGAACACCATATCGTCATATCTGTGAAGCATTCAATTAGGCTGCAATTACTTCGCGAAGACTGCGTTTACATATATCCACCATTGTCTGTTGCCAGTTACTCGTGTATATAGCTGGGTGAACTGCAGCAACGTGCAGTAAACGAAATTGCTTAAACTTCGTATCGGCAGCAAAATGATTTGAAACATGGTCCCCTTGATTGAGAGTTCGATGTTTTAAAAACTACTCTCCCGTGCACCCTTTGAATGCGTCACTGGAATGTTTGAAACGAAACAGTCGATCTAAAGCAGTGGTCGAGTAATGTGTTCGTTCGACAAATTATCTAGTAAAATTAATTCATCAGTATATCGTATTGATAAATACACCTGTTGGACGGAAGACTTACGCAGTAACAGGTTGCACGATAACATTGGTAACCATGGAAACGCGTCAACGTCACAAGAGTAGGAAGGTTGCTACGGTCAGTGCCAACGTGGAGAGGTAGAAGCCAACCCTGGGTGAGTCGCTGCTGAGTTCCAGCTTGCCGGAGTTGCACAGATCGGTGGTGCAGCATTTCTTGCACAACTGACCAAAACAAAAGACATTCAATCAACATTACGCCCAGTTTGTTCTCATTGGGATATTTGTCATTGCCTCAGCTAATGGTACTGCTGCTACTGCCAAATTAATAAAATGTAAAAAATACCTCATTTCTACTTATATATATATTGTTTATTGGGTTCGTAAATGCACGTAGTTTATACGTTTTGGATTACTTACAGTGGAAAATAAACTGGACATTGAGCAATGAGATTATAAGTTGTGTATTCCTGCATCAATCACAAAATTAATGGGACATGACTAAGGCAGCCAATTTGTGAGTGCTGCTGAATAACCGGTCCGCTTTGGCGGGCCACATAATTTTATATTATTTACTAAACGGATGATTTCGTTAAGCGACATCCACTGGTTACATAGGCAATCACAGTATAGGCAATAAAGATAACAGTTTCATGTAGATCAACACGACGCCAATGAAAAGAGATGTCACCAGAAAGTAGACATACAAACCTAGATTAATCGTTACAAGACTTTGTATAACCAATAGGAACTGTTAATTACCACTGTGTCGCCAACTGTGGAACAATGTTCCTCCGTGTTGCCAGAGCAGTCGGTCTCGTTATAACAGCCCCGGGCATATGTTACTTTGGTGAACACGGTGCTCTTGAAAATCTACAACGTCAAATGCATTTATAATACACAGGTTTGTTCAAGATCAGCGCGTCATTCGTCGATAATGTTTCACATTTTAGAAGCATCCTGTTTATCCTTCATATTAAAACATACATAGGATTGACAAATGAACACTCAACAACACAGTTGATGTTTATAATAACACAGTTTTAATTAACAACACAACCGGGGTAAATACATGTAGATACTTTCGCTGCCTTTTCAAGATGGCGTCTCCAACACACTGATGATGTCATCATACCAAGACATCAGTCGTACTTGAGAAGCCATCTTGAAAAAACGACGAATGTCTATACGTATTTAATAAGTTGTCAATCTGGTAGCAAAAACTGTGTTTTAAATAATAAATACAAGAAAATGTATTATGGCGTACGACGAATCACCTACCCAGCAGCTACTGTCGCTAGGACATTCTTCTTTGGCGTACGTCGTTTGCTCAACTCCACATTCCGACTCAGGCTTCATGTTGTCGTCGTAATGGCCGCACGCGTAGCACTCTGGGTAAACGTAAGTAGTATCCGTTAAACAGATCCTGATACTAATTTATTTATTTTACTGTTAAACTGATATGCCTTAATCTACTGGTGTATAGACATCTCCATTATCTTTATGGATTAATTCTTATATTTATGTTTGTACGGTTTAGGGTCGGTTCCATAAGTCCGTTTGCAAAGCTGAACACATGTTGTGGACACAAGAACCGAACAGCGGGGTGGATAGTGTACTGCCAACCACGTCACATTTGTTGAATGATGTGGGTAATGGATGTGGATATAGATGCCATTTTGAATATGGTAAAATCCTAAGTGCCACACCACATCTGGGTGTGGGTGGGTGGGGATTTGTGCCGATGCAACACATTGTACATTTGCTTGGACGTATGGGACCTACATTATGTACATTGGTATCACAGTGTATTATGCAATTTGCGGTTTCGCTAAATCAATTGCTCATTGTTCCGCTTTCGTAATATTATTACTATTGTACGCATAAATGCAAAGACAAGTGTCACATCTGTAAAAAAAAGTATGTGGAAATATGACGTATCACGATTTTGGTAATGTTATTCGTGAAGCGATGATCATAAAAGATGGTGACTACGACACTGCCTTAACTCGTGAATAATGTGTTGCTGTGAGTTTATATTTCAGTAATGTATATTAACAGTTTTCTAAAGTTTATTTTCTCTATGGAACATTGTACATTTGTCTTTGTATTTTTGAGTTCGGATAAAAATGTTCGTTTGGCGTTGCGCTGTATTAACCACATTCTGCTCTGGCGTCCTTGCGAATACTTCGTACTATACACAACTCAGAACTCAGAATCAATTTATTTGACCTATAAATACGATACATATACAACGAATAACACAAGTAATAGATAAGGTCGGGAGACTCGCATTGAGATATATAATATCGCTAGCAGAGGAGCCACCCCATAAATATAAACAAAAATAAAATTGACATGACACAAATCAGAATAGCACATGACTTGTTTTTATAGTTGATAATTACTCAATGTGTCAACATGCATACATAATACAAGGACTGATTATATGTACTCGTGTACACATTGACGTACATATGGATACTTAGGTATGCATTCTAATATGTATTACGAATTACAAATAAAGCAATTATGGATACGACAAGTGGATTCATAATTTAAAACAAAAACGTTTTTTGAGTATGTTGGAAAACCATATAGACTGTGGGTGTAAATTTTATTAATGATAATACTTGGTGTATTGTTAACTGTCTCTACTATGTTGTGTCTAATGCATTTTTTCGCAAATTCTTGTTTGAATCTGGACATATACAGATTATTTCTTTCACGTGTGCAGTGCTGATTAATATCATAAATGTGTGTGCCTAGAAAAACATTGAAGTAGTACGATAAAAGATTGTTAATTAATTTATAGTAAAATTTTAATTGACTACGTACTGAAACAGTATACTTGACGATGATTGATGATAAACGTCGTCTGCTGAGATAACAATAACGAATCATTGTAAGGTTCTGCTCACCTGTACCAGATATCGTAGTCGTCTCTTGTGGCTTTGCAGTGGTAGTTAAGTCTTCCAAACCGGATCCGGAATTATCATCAGTTAGGTCTTCGGCGATCAAGTCGGCCACTGTCACTGCAAAACAATGCACGAGTTCGTTTCAGATTGCGTGATATCAACAATAACAGTTAGTAATCACCCCTTAAAGTAGCACGTTTTCTACATCCGTTATCTAGATGGATACATAGAAGCCGACCTTGGGTGCGTCGCTGCTCGGAATCTGCTTAGCGGAGGTGCTCAAGATAGAGAGGAAGGCATTACTAAGCAGCAACAGCAGCAAGACGATAAGTAGATGATGCTCCGTCACCCTAGGTGAGGATCATAGAGAATATTATAGTGCAAGATGAGAACTTACGCAGAGACGCCTGCAGAACCAGCAATGTAACAGCAACGATTGCGAACTTCATATTGTTTTCTGTCTTCTTCTCTCTCGTTTAACGACTCCTTCTGCAAGCAAATTAGAAAGTCCATTTAATAACGTTTTGCTGTTGTTCTTCTTATTATTATTATACTGCTTTCTACAATATAAACGAGCGTGAAATAATGTGCATAATTTATTGTTTCAACCCGGTGTTAACCTCAAATTATTTATCTATACAGTCTCAGATTACCAGGTAATGGTCGCTCTATTTGTTACTCGAGCGGTCGTTAAGTGAGCAAAATCGCTGTGTAATCTAGATTAGTTGCAATTAACATTAGGGATTATTTTAGAGCATATAGCACAGATACTTCTCAAAATCGCGCTTTATGCTCGATTGAACATCCGTGATGTCATCGTCGTTGTATGCTACTCTCTACAGAGATACTAACGAGGGAACCGTCGGGCAAGAATCAGTATGCTGCTAGATAACTGTACTGTTTTCACAAAATAAATATAACAGAATTCTGTATCAACTTACATGATGGTAAACTAGGTAAACAATCGTCAAACTTCATAACACGAAAACGTGGCCGTCTGTTATTATTGTCAGCACAAAACATTGCTTTGCTGCGTAACACTTGGAAAAAGGTAGATTGGAGCTTCAATGTTCGCTGCAAGAATTGCTAAGACTGAATCTACAGTTTTACTTTTAGGTAAACTATCCGATATACCGGACGTAGCCAATATGTCCTGTGGATTGTTCCACTGAATCAAGCGGCTATCACTTCTATATACTTTTTTTTCAATCAACCATGCATAGTTGTATGGCGCCCTTCACCAGCCTAATCTGTTGAAAGACAAAATAGTAGTCAAAATATAACTTCTTATTAAAAAGTATAAATATAACATTTAAACTTATATTTTTACCCTGGGCTGTAAACAATACCCACACACATTTGTTGTTATATATTATTGTAACACTAAAAATAATTATAGAACTTAAACATGTCACTCACTTGTTGAAATGGTGGGAACGGCGATGATACAATACAATCGTCTCTCAACGAGGGTCATAGATGTGCGCTTGGCCCGGTTGTCCTTTGCGAATGCTGGTCAGTCGGTCGGGCTGGCCATTTATATTGGGTGACAACGACAAGAACAACAACAACATATTTTGGGATTTACTGTGTAGATAATAAAGGGTGTTCGTTTGGGCTACATTGTGATCAGTGACTTTGCATTGGTAATCCAGGCGTGTCATTCTTCTTCGCGGCCTGATCACGAAGCAGACACAAATACTCCCGTAATCCAAAACCAGCGATGTTATTGTCCATTCACAGAAGAACGGAACCGTTGACAGAGAAACAACTGATTTCTATATATTGTTTATATATAGAAAAAACAGGATTTAGTTCTGCCGCGTCTTTCAAATGACCCGCAACACGGAATCACGTTTCAGACCGCGGATTATCAGAGTTGAATTACCTTTCAAGTGCTAAGTTTGTAATCCATCCAAAGCACATCAATACTGTAAATACCAATTCCTCAGTAACGACCAGTTAATCCAGAGCTTAAGACACGCGCCGTTACAATGCCAGTCTTTTGTATATATCGAGTTCTACCTGCTTCACCTATAAACCAATAAAGCGAAATCGTGCGTTGTACGGTAACTATAATGCTAACGGAACAATACAAATCTGGTCGTATCATCCACTCGTAGGATGTGGCATTTGTCTACAGCGCTCTACATGTATGATCCCATTTGTACTAATTCTTCATTTTCATCGATTTATTGGATTAACGAAAACTTTGCAATTATTAGATGCAATGCCCGCCCCCGGATTGGTTAGCTTAGTAGTTCATACGTGACAATTTTGATTGCAATATTTACCAAATGTACGTCACATAAGCACTGTAAGGCGATGACATTTGTACGCGATTTGTTCAGTGCACGTCTAACGCAGAACCACACACAACCGCGTTACGCACGTACTGCAATACTCGTTGAATGTTCAAAATGTCGACGGTCGGAGAGAAAGGGCAGTTCACCCTCAACAATAGGACCTACATCTAAGATCTAATTCATGCTGCCAAGCAAACTAATGATGTGCAAGAGTGCGCTACACGGGCCTACACACCTCGGACATTGAACGGTTTATGTCATTTTGGACTTGTGATCGTAGATTTCGCGTATAGCGTTACAACTAAATGCACATAGTAATTACATAAGGTAATTAGTAGGTATTAATTATGTACAATTGCTATGCGTGTGTTCTTCTACTATAAACCGCCCACATAATTAAATGTATGTGCCAGATGGCGCTACGAACTTTCAGACGGTTTACGTATAGACGTAGGGGCAGATTTCCGAAGTATTCGCCGCGAGCGCTTGGTTTCTTACGAATGTTGGAAGAGTGTTCTGCGTTGCGAACAATTGAAAACTGTAAAAGGTGAAACATTTTGATGTGCGGGGAATTTATGTATCCAGTACATCGCGATGTGCATACGTCACAATCAAAATATTTTGCGCGTGAACTCAGTCAAGCTTTGACTTTGCCACCAATGTTGATAATTGGCTACTTGTGTGAATTACAGCAAATTCTATTGCATGACATCTGATATATCAACCACACCCACACAGAGTCGTCATTTTAAAACACTTTTGCTTATATATTTTTCTCAAAGAAACACTATTGGGACTAGAATTTCAACAAAATATACGACGGAATGCGTCAACGCACCACGTGTTCGGCATCCATTTGTATGGCATAACGGAGCTATTGTTAGGCAACAGATCACGTGATGGATAGGTCTATTGTGAAAAAGAAAAAAGGCATTACCTTTATTTTGATGGGACGTACATTAATCTCTGAAAGTCTGGCGCCCCAGGTGAAGTTTCCCGAGACAGCTACGTCCTCCGTGTGCAAATTTTCTTTGAATCACATCAAAACATATTTACATTGAATGCATAAAATATGTTAAAATATGATTGATAATACTCATGAAGAAAATGTGGTCTTCGTTATTATTGATTATGACAACCATTCAAAGACAATAAAACATTTATACGTATTTCAATTTTATTTTAGTGTTTTCTCCGAAAATAGATCTAGTTATAGTATAGAAAAGACAGCAGCGCGGCGGATCATGCAAACCGTGAAATTGTAATTCGTTAACGTGTTGTAACTTTAAAGAAGATAAAAGACCCAATCACGAAAATAGTCAACGATTTTCTACCAATACTGTCTACAACATTGTTTTTAATAGTTATATTACATAACTAAGAAAATTGTCTATCCCCGGTTGCCGTTAGATACACACTGACGGTTTCCCGAAGTACACGTACTGACGTTTGTCATGACGTGAATTTGATGGTTTTTTTTTACCAAGGCAAGTTACGTGGAAAGTCCACAACTGACCAGCCATCCACGGAACAATCGCAGAAACCACCAAGAAGCCTTATCCAACGGGGAAATATGAAACAAATAAGGCAATTACTTACCTTCTGAATGGCGCAGAATAATAATTCCTGAACGTTTGGGGCCTGAGATGGAAACCGTCTAGGAGGAGAAGTAAGATACACACGCACATACGCACACACACACACACATACATGCGCGCGCGCCACACACACACGCACACACACACACACGCACACACCACACACACACACACACACACACACACACACACACGCACACACACCACACACACACACACACACCACAAACACACACACACCACACAAACGCACACACACCACACACACATACGCAAACGCACGCACGCTCACACGAAGGAAACGGTTAACACACACGGCCGCACGCACGCACGCACGCACGCACACACGCACGCATAGACACCCACATACATCCACATATACATGTAAACACGCAAGCCCATGCACGCACGCAGGCACATACACACGCGCATACCGTTATATCGGACTACATTTGACGGGGAGCATCCCGTATGTCGTAATTCAAAATGAACTGCCAAACCCTAACACTTACACCAGTGAAGAAATAAATAGTTACCTTTCCCCATTTTGTTGTGACAGAAGTAGCCCAAAAAGCCGCAGAGAAAGTTACAGTCGAACTTCGCTTTACGGTAATATCCCGGTATCATCGCGGTAATACAGCCACCTCACAATTAGGGCCACCTTAGGACAGGCCCAAATTATTTCCATGACAGTAAAGTATAGAAAATCAGTCCCCCGAATGCGGTCACCTCGGTATTCAGGTCATTTTTGCCCAGTACCGAAGATGACCTGAATAGTGACGTTCTACTGTAGCCCTCTTTGAAGGAAGGAGGAGCTATCCAGTACGGAAACGTCGAAAAAGGGGGGACAATATCACCGAGAGGGCGAACGGACTCGGTGACGAGGTCTTCGTCTCGTATGGAGTCAAGGGAAAGAAGAATAAAATATATGTTTGTTTTGTTAATCGTGCTTCCACTCGTAACGCGTGGATATATACACGGGTGTTCGTGCGTTCGTAGACACATTCTCACACACCCTCACACGAACGCATTCGTGCCTGTCTGTACCAACTTCTCTAAAATAGCACACGACGTTACGACAACAGCTTTACGATTTGGCCGAAACCATATAGTTCGTTGTCGTGCGCTGAATGGCATATTTGTTGTAATCTCTTAGTGCTGGCTGGCTTGAGTGTACTGTTTATTTACCTTCGATACGGTAATCCTACCTAATTGCCGGCAACCTCGAAGCATCGTGAGCCGCCTATAAGAAAGGTGCGCCCTATACTATACACTCCTACTTATAAACGATCGCTTATAAGTTACAGCGATGTTTAATTCGAACACATTTACGAAATTTGTTCTCAGAATACTATATATTTGAACGTAATTGAGAGTTTCTCTTTTATATATTTCGGTGTATGTTTTACTGATCTGCTACATTTGAATTGCTTACGGTATACCCTGATGCAAAGGCATGTTACAATGTCAGCGATTTATATAATAAAAGTGTGACTCATTGTGTGCATGGGTGTGCGTGTGTGTGCGTGTGTGTGCGTGTGTGTGCGTGTGTGTGTGCGTGTATGTGCGTGTGTGTGCGTGTGTGTGCGTGTGTGTGCGTGTGTGTGCGTGTGTGCGCGCACGTGTGCGTGTGTGCGTGTGTGATCGGGTTAATCTGGGCGTAATCTCGCGAAATTTCCGATGTGGAGATAAGTATTTCAACGTTGACCGCGGCGGCTCGGCCGTGACCGTGTGAGTTTTATTTTGTCAGTTTGTGAGACATCTGCGGGACACGGTGCTGTTGTATGTGTGTGGAGGATAGGGGATAAGGCCTCTTTAAAACTGTCTCAGGGAATATCAAGGAAAGGCAAAAGATGTACTTTGGCGGTAGCATTCACACGTTTTCTTCATGTTTTATTCTCACGGTCTACCGCTTCTGTGCCAAAATCTACCAGACCAATATTTCACGATTTAAAATACAATTACTCACTTTCAGACCAACCATACTGCCTAACCAACACATCACGTAAAAATGAACCAAAATAAGTAAATATATTCTAAATTTAAAACATTATCCGGCCATGGAGCGGTTCCCCTTTCCTCACGCGCGCCCCCTCGCGACTGCAGCGCGAGGCTCGTTGTGCCAGATCCTAATTTACCGCCATGACATAATGAAAAGCGGTAGATCTACCGTTTGTTGAGCAGTATTACTTGTACTGGTAACTCTTTTCTTCTTCGTCGTCGTCGTCTTCTTCGGCGTTCGCTCAGACTGTAACTCCGGTTTCTCGTATGTAGGGTAATTACACAAGAGGGCCATAGATCTTGTCTTTCACTAAATGTATCTTTGGGCCACGTTGTCTTTTTCTCTTTCTGGTGTAGAGGACAATCTTGAAATAAGAAGGTATTTTACTGTCATAGGAATCATGCCCCACGGACATATGTATGTTTCTTCAATGTGTAATTAAGAGTGCATATGGTGCCTGAGGCTGCAGGAGGCGCTGTCCAGTACGGAAACGTCGAAACAGGTGGAGAAATATCACCGAGAGGGCGAACGGACCCGGTGACGAGGTCCTCGTCTTGTATTTGTTTTGTTAATCGTGAGTAGTATAGAGGACAGATTCGCCCCCGTCCACGTCACCTTTGGTGACCTATGGTCAAAACTTTACTAATAAAAAACGTTTTAATGACCCCTAAACGTTTTCGGCAACCTACTTATAAAAAAGATCAAATGCTTTTTTTATACTAAACGTTTTCGGCAACCTACTTATAAAAAACGTGATTGATTACCCCCTCTAAGTACATTTGAGCTGCCACCTAGCGGTGAGTGTAGAGAGCATTTTGTTCGTACCCTAGCGACCAACGCCGTACCTAGCGCGAGCTGACCTAAGCAGATTGTTCCCCTAGCGATCAACGTCGTACCTAGCGCGTGCTGACCTAAGTAGCCCTAGCGATCAACGTCGTACCTGCTGAAGCACGGACCTCAGAGTAGACCCCTAAAATGTGCGGCTACATAGTGGGGGATAAAACCACTGCATAAACGTTGGCGACGGTATAGCGTTACTAGGAGCGCATTCGCCTAGGGATCGAAAGATTCCGGGTTCGAATCCAAGTCGCAACTTTTTAGATCTGCCATCTAGCGGTGGCGACGGTGGCGGTATATAAGCGGTGTCGGTAGCGGGTTATCGGTAGTCGGTATGTCGTCACCTATAAGGTTTGGTGGATCGCGGTCGTTCTTGTCAAATATGTATTCGTGTCGAGTGTCGGCGTTCGGTCGGGGCTTTCGATCCGTCGAGCATGCCTATCAGTATAGGAGAGCAATATTCAACGCCGACGTGGAATGCGCCGAACATATCAAAAGTGCGCGATCGCCTTATGCAGAGAAACGACGCGGTTACGACATTCGAAAAAAGAGAACGGGAACCGAATGGCGCACCGTTAGGGTGGCGTGTATGAAGGCGTTGTTGAGGAGCAAGTTTGACGGGTCGAGCGATTTGAAGGCCGCCCTGTTGGCCACCGGGGACGCCGAATTGGTGGAATGGGTACCGAGTAGGGAGGGTTTCTGGGGTACCGGAATCGGGGGCGATGCGGAGGAGAACATGCTCGGTAAACTATTGATGGACATACGCGCCACTTATAAAGACGCGTAAAAAGCGTTCGCTCAGTCGTCGAAAATGTGCGGACCGTCGTTGAAGCATCCTTTTATATGTATAGTAGCCGGTCCTATGGGGTGCGGTAAGACGACGTTCGTCGACCTTCTGATACGTCACGACGCTATGATCGATCCGCCGCCGGAGAAAATCCTGTGGTGCTACGGGCAGTGGCAGACCGGCTACGCGTCTATGTCTTCGAAAATAGAGTTCGTAGACGGCCTGCCGGATCCGAAACGTTTAGACGGTAAAACGAGGACGCTTCTAGTACTCGACGACCTCATGGAGGAGACTGATAGCCGGGTGACGGTACTATTTACTAAAAAAAGTCATCATTGTAATACGTCGGTCGTACAACTGCGGCAGAACATGTTTCCGAAAGGGAAAGAAAACCGTACAATCAGCCTGAACGCCCAATACATAGTGCTATTCAAGAGCCTCCGAGACGCCGGACAAGTAGGTCACCTAGCGAAACAGATGTACCCGGGAAAGGTCAACTACATGATAGAGGGTTTCAAAGACACGACGTCGTCGGCGTACGGCTATCTCTTCGTGGATCTGAAACAGGAAACGGAAGAGGACATGCGCCTGCGTTCGTGCATATTTCCGGACGATCGTCTTCAGTACGTGTACGAACGGAAGGGTGGTGGCGGTGGTGGCGGCATCCTATAAGAAGAGAGGGACATCGGCGCGTACGTTTATTAGTCGTTATAACGGGGCGCGCGGTGGTAGCGAAGCGACGACCGAAGGTGGCGGGACCGACGAACCGAGTGAAGAGACACATTTCGCCCTGCAGCTGTTGGAGAGACATAGGCGGAACATCGATCTGCGAAAAGCCGTGATCGGCCACCCGGACGCCTGTCTCATTTGTAGTCTGTGCGATTGCGCGTACAATATTCTGAATGGGAACGTGAAGTTGTCGCCGAAACAGAAACGCGTGTTGTCAAAATACCGGAATCACCTGCGCAAACTCGCCGACAAACAAGTTGCGATTAAGCAGAAGCGAGCCGTCTTGCAAAAGGGTGCGGGTGGTTTTTTGACGGCCCTGCTAGCGCCGTTAGCGAGCACCGTTCTCCTGCCGCTGCTCAGACAGGTGGTCGGCAGCGGGTGATTGATGCAGTACGCGAAGAAGATGGCGTTGGTCGACCCGCGATTGGTGGAAAGCCTCCTGCCACGTATCGATCAGCCGCCGAGCACGCCCCGATCACGTGCGCTGAGTAGCCTGGACAGCGACAGGAAGGACATTCTAGAACGTTCGGATTTATCCGAACGCGAAAAGGTGGCGTCGTACAATCAACTGCTGAGTCGGTACAACACGATAGAGGAGGCTCGAGCGGCGCAACCGGTACGCGTGTCGGTGGTCAACAGCAGCGAGACGCCTGCGGTGGGGGCGGCAGCAGCGGCGACGGTGGCGCCATCATCGTCGGAGGTCGTAGAGCGCGAAATCATAGCCAGTATGCCGAAAACGCTGAAAGGGAAGACGGGACTGCTTATCGAAAAAATGAAAGCCGATCCGTTGTGTCGATGGAACGACCGCGGCGAATTCGTGTACGACGGTAAAACGATCGCGGGGAGTAACATGGTCGATCTAGTGAACGATCTCATGCGAACGAGATCGAAGACGACAGCGCCCGTAGGATGGCGAGAGTTCGGATTGCGCATGAATAATATGAATATCCCTATGGAATTCGTGGGCAACCCGCGCTATCGGTCGTACATGGAGCGACGACAGAAGCGCCTACTAGAAGAGGCGTCGATGACGCCGACGACGACTAGTTCATCAGCGACGCCGGAGTGGAGATGTCGCATGCGACGCGAGACTAAACGCAGACAACGATCCCCTTCGTTGGGCGTCGCGGTGTGGGACACGTTGTGATGCCGTCACGACGACGCACGATAACGGCCTTCGTCGCCGGCTTCACCATCGCGCTTATCGCTCTCTATACGTTTATAATAATCATCGTACATTTATCATCATCGTCGTCGTCGTCGTTGTCATGGTGTCCGGGTGGAGTCGTCGTCGTCGTCGAACAAAACGAAAGCCTCGAGCAACGAAACGACGACGACGACGTCGACCTGAATAGCGTCTACTTCGATCCGAAACGGGTGGGAAGTTACGGAGGCGTCGACGCGTTGCACCGGGCGTCGAAGATCCGACGTCCGGCCGTCGAGAGGAGGCTAGCGTCGCAGGACGCCAATACCCTACACAAACCGGTTAAACGACATTTCAAACGTCGTCGCGTCATCGTGGGTGATCGAAACCAGCAGTGGCAAGCCGATCTGGTCGACTTGACTAGACTGAAAACGCACAACGACGGTATAACATTCCTATTGACGGTGATAGATGTGTTTTCGAAGTGGGCGTGGTGCGTTCCGTTGAAGAGTAAGTCCGGCCCGTCGCTCGTCGCGGCCTTCGAGCGCCTGCTGAGCGGTGGCGACGAGACGCCGAACTCGCTGCAGATAAGGGGACCGTGTTTTTGAACCGGCCCCAGCAAACGTTCCTAAAGAGTCGCGGCGTTCATCATTTCGTGACGCATAACGAGGAGACTAAAGCGAGCGTCGTGGAACGGTTTAATCGAACTTTGAAGACGCGTATATGGCGCTATTTTACGAAACACGAGACGCTGCGTTACGTAGAAGCGTTACCGGATTTCGTGCGATCGTACAACAACGCCTACCACCGAAGCATCGGTAGGACGCCGGCGAGTGTCGACGCGACGAATCAGGAGGCCGTATGGCAACGACTGTACGGTGGCGACGGCTGCGGGCAACGGCGAAAACCGAAACTACGCGAGGGAGATCGCGTACGTATCAGCAAGACGAGGGGACAATTCAAAAAAGGATATATGGCTAACTGGAGCGAGGAGCCCTTCACCGTCGTAGAGGAGCACCGCTCCGAACCGCCCGTTTATCGCCTGAAGGACGACGCCCGGACGCCAGTAGAGGGCGCCTTCTACGAACCGGAACTACAACGCGTAGTCGTTCCGAAGGACGAACTGTATCGCGTGGAGGCGGTTCTACAGCGTCGGCGTCGCGGCGGCGGCGGAGGGTCGGAGGCGCTCGTAAAATGGAGCGGATATCCGGCCTCCTTCAACAGCTGGATCGACGCCGAGTCGCTCGTGGACCTATAAAAAGACTACTAGTGAGGAGGCGGCGGCGCCAATGAGAATGACTCGTTGGATACACCACACGGGGTGCTGGCGACTGCACGAGGCGGGAGTATGCAACGGATCTTCGTTCTTGCCGTATAAAGGTCCCTGCTGTATCGACAGAGCGCAGTGGCGCGACGATGAGCGACGACGACGAAACTACCTCAAGTGGCGATCGTCGAACGAACGCCGGCGCCGAGCACGCGGACCCCGTCGACGAGCACGCGGACTCCATCGACGCTACCACCACAACCACCGCCGAACCCGTTCCATGGCATATCTGCGGCAACGAATGTCCTAAGGCCGAAATCGTATTCCTCTGTCAGGTAGTCGTCCTGTACTTCGTCATCGCCCTTAGTATATATAATCTGACGAAAGGTCAAGGCGACTCCAAACTGTGGACGGCGCTGTTGAGCAGCTGTCTCGGTTACCTGCTCCCGAGTCCGTCTATGAGTGTTGGTCGTCGTCGACAACACGATGGCGGTCTCGTCTGACTTTTACCTGACGCTACCGAGCAACGCGTCTATGAAGCGTCACCCCAAAAATACGTTGACGCACTACGTCACGACGTTGCCGCAACGTTTCGACCTGTCGGGGGAGTGGGAATGCGGACTGGTGACGATAGAGTATCCGCATACGTGGTACAACGTGAGAGAGAAGGACGCCTACTTCTTCCTGACGTGCGCGTCGGGCGATCCGGGTATGTACACGCTGCTAGACGAGCACGGCACCACCGTCCTGCTATACCGTCAGGGCACGATCGCTCACGGTTTCTACAACAGCGTTTACACGTTGATGCAACAGATCAACGAGGCGCTAATGAAATTAAGCACCGATAAGGTCAAGGCGCGACTAGAATTCAGCTACGTCTCTAACCGAATGACGCCGCATATGTCGCCGGGTGTCGATTTGTTCATACCTCATACGAGCCATCTGTAGGACGTACTAGGTTCCCATAGCAACATGATCTCGAGTCCCCCGATGATGGGCCCCGAGCCGGAAGTCCTCGTCATCGAAACCATGCCCGTCGCGTACACGTACGCGTACGAAGCTCACAATACGGTGGATATGAAGGCGGGCATCGACACCCTGTACGTGTACACGGATCTCGTGGAACCGCGCGTCGTCGGTGACGTGTACGCGCCGCTCCTTCGCAACATCGCCGTCCACGGTAAAAACGGCAGCATTATTTCGGAAACGTTCGACCGCGTCCAATACGTGAGGCTGTTGCGTCATCAATTCGACGAGATCGAGATCAATATAAGAGACGATCTCGGTCAACCGATACCATTCGAGCACGGAAAGCTAGTGACGACGGTTCACGTCAGACGCTATAAATCGAAATTGTTTTAACATGCCGCCGCCGTCGAAGAACCCGTACGTGGACTACTACGTTCGTCAGGTCGGCGGTCAGCTGCCGGTCTTCATCGGTGGTCGGGGGCAACGAGGTCACGGTCTGGGCTATCTCTTCGGGAGCCTGTTTCGAAGCGCCAAGTCGCTTATAAAGAGAGGCGCGTTGGCGTTGGGAAAACGTGCGCTCAACACCGGCGTGCGCGTGGCGCGGGACGTCGTCGCCGGCGGCAATCTGAAACAGTCGATAAAACGACGCGCGAAGGAGGCCGGCGCCGATCTTCTCGACGGCCTATTGAATTCGCATGCACCGCAGCCGCCGAAGAAGAAGAGAAAAAAAACGCAGCAGCACCGCCGCCATAAAGAGACCGCGCCTAGCGGCGACGGCCGTCAGTAGGCGGAAGAGACGGCGTCGAACGGACGACATATTCGACGAGTAATAATGGCGTTCGTGAATGGCGCATCGTGCGAAGGCGTGAAGGCCGAACTGGACCTGTTCAGCGGGCCGGTGACGCAGACGAGCGTCGAGAGCAGTCAGTGGACCGTCTACCAGCCGCTGACGACTCTCGACGCCGGCGGCCCTATCGAGTTCCTCACCCCGGGCTCGGGCGACAACTATACGGACCTGGCGAGCCTTCAAGTGTACGTGCGCTTCAAAGTGATTCAGGGGGACGGTACCGGTCTGGCGGCCGGCGCCAACGTGGCGCCGGTCAACAATTTCCTGCATTCGATGTTCAGTCAAATCGACGTGTCGCTGAATGGCACCCTCGTGACGGCGTCGACCAATACGTACGCGTACCGGGCCTACCTCGAGACGCTGCTGAGTTACGGTAGCGACGCGAAACGTTCGCATCTCACGGCCTCGTTGTGGTTCAAAGACACCGCCGGACAGATGGACACGCTCGGTAACAACAACGCCGGGTTCGAGGCACGGCGCGCCATGACGGCCGATAGCGACGAGGTGGAGATGATGGGTCGCGTGCACTTCGACGCGTTTATGCTAAACAGGCACATACCGAACAGCGTCGACACGAAAGTACGCATAGTGCGCACGAAGGATACCTTCGCGCTCATGGGCGCGCAAGCCGTACCGGGGTGGCGCCTCGTGCAGCAGGCGATTCGGCTGCACGTGCGAAAAGTGAAGTTGAACCCGGACGTCCAGATGGGACATATCAAAGCGTGGACGTTGGGAACGGCTAAGTTTCCGATGCGCCGCATCGACTGCAAATCGTTCTCGATAACGGCGGGTACGCTATCGCACACGCACGAGAACTTGTACATGGGTCCGATTCCGAAACGCATCTTCCTGATGATGATCGAAAACGTCGCCTACAACGGAGACTACACTAGAAATCCGTTCGACGCGCGCCACAACGACATAAACTTCCTCACTCTTGTCGTCGACGGACGTCAGGTGCCGAGCAAGCCGCTGCAGCCGGACTTCCCGCACAACCGGTAGTGCGAAGCTACATGAATCTCTTCGAGGCCAGCGGAAAGGCGTACGAGGACGAGGGGAACGACGTATCGCGCACGGATTTCGGCGCTGGCTACACCATCTTCGGTTTCGACCTGACCCCCGACTGTTGCGACGGGGACCATTTCAACGTCGTGCGTCACGGAACCGTGGGCGCCGAAATGCACTTCGGGACGCCGCTAGCCCGTCCGGTGGACGTCGTCGTGTACGCGGAATTCGAGACGGTGCTGGAGATCGACAGGAACCGGAACGTCGTGTACGACTGGTAACTATGGATACGTTTCAACTGATGCGTCGCCTGGAACACGATACGTACGCTAAACGTATCGTCGTCGGCGTCGTGCCTAAAGATGCGGTACTTACCACCACCACCACCACCACCACCGTTTACCCGACGGCCTTCGTGTGTAACACCGACGACGGCGGCGAGCCGGGGCAGCACTGGGTGGCCGTCTACGTGGACGCCGACCGGCGAGGCGAGTACTTCGATTCGTATGGTCTGCCGCCGCTGCACGCCGATTTCCACGCCTTCCTGCACCGCAACTGCGGCGACGCGTGGACGTACAACGACAAGCGGCTGCAGAACGCCGTCTCTAACGTGTGCGTACAATATTGCGTCGCCTATCTTCTCCTCCCATGTCGCGGTATGCCGTTGACGACGTTCCAGAGCCTATTCGGCACCGATCGGGTGGCCAATGTCTGTCTCGTATTCGATTGGTTAAAACCATTACAACATTAATTTCGCTTTTACGTGTATAGTAGTAGTAATAAAACGACGATGATGATTGTACACAATTGTTTGTTTATTATTACCCTACCTACATACATACATACAGAAACTAACCCTAGGGTGGTGGTGGGGCATTACTTAGGTTAGACGAGTTAGACGAGTAGTTCGTTGTAGGTTAGTTGTTATACGAGTTAGACGAGTATCGGCGCCGTGGTGACGCCGTCGTCGAGCACGCGGCGTTTAGCGTAGAAGTAGCTCAACGCTGCGCGCTCTTGAACGTACGTCAACACGGACGAGTCTTTCACCTGGAAACCGCGGTTCCAGCCGACGCCGTTGCGTCTGTCGCGCAGTACGGCGAGGAAGGTGTGCTCGTCGATGTCGTTCTGTCGTTTATTCAGTCCCTTCGTGCTGTACTTCGGTCTGTTGTCGCCGCCGAAGCAGTAGTAGGTTTTGCTGCACAGCGCCACGATTCCGTCGCCGCGCCACTCTTATTTGAAGAGACCCGGCGTTCGACGATCGAACAGACGTCGGCGCGCGCAGCAGGCCGGCGCGTCCTCCGCCCACGCTAGTCCGGCGACGCGCCGTCGTACGTACGCGTCCACGTGCGCGTCGCAGCATTCGGCTGGAAACCAGAGCGATCGATTCCGGAAGTAGTGTTCGCGACGTACTTCCGGCACGAGTGCGTCGACGTCACATCCGGCGAGGGCAATGTACGCCGAGTCCGTGTCCATAGCGCAGTACTGGAAGAGCGGACGGGGGATGTAGGCGTCGACGAAATCGAAATAGAATTCGAGCATTCTCAATTTCGCGTACTGTAAGACGAAATAGCCGATTTGCATCGGCAGGCCGTTGACGACTTTGCGCTTATTCAGCGCCACCTAATACAGAGCGTCGTCGACGACGACGTCGAGTTGCCGGAAGCGACGGTTGTTGACGAGCATCGACGCGCCGACCGGCGAGGCGTACTTGATTTCCCGGTTCCGATCGACGCGCGTAATCGTTTTCCCGTAGTAACTGTTGCCGAGAAGTTAAAAGGTATCGGCGATGATCGATTAGTCGGGATCGATGTCGCCCTCGCATCGCGCCGACGAGACCGTGTCGCCGAAGCGGCGAAAGCACGCGATCGGCGCGTACTCGATGACCTGGTAGACGCGCTCGACGACGAGACCGTGCGTCAGATACCAGCGTAGGAGTGGCGTCGCGAGCACGATCTCTGCGCCGAAGTAGCTACCGACGAGCGTCCGTTGAGGTCGGGTGAGGAGATCGTGCGACTCGGCGTAGCGGCGCATCAACGGGCTCAGATCGTCGCGCGCGATATCGACGTTCTTGAACACGGGCTGCATTTCGGCGAACTTGGCGCGCAGCGCTTCCGGCACTGCGATATCGCACTGCACGAGGCCGAACAGAGAGTCGTCGCACACCGCCTCCAGTATCGTCGAACGCGTAATGGGGGCGGTGGTCGGTGGTTGCCATCGTGACGCGTCGGGCGGTGTCGGCACCGCGGGTGGTCGCACGGCGCGCCACTGACACTCCCACGTTTCGACGACGTTGTCGACGAAACGGCGCAGGTAGGCGGTCACGGCGATCGTCGCGGCGTACAGCGTCGTTATCGGTTGTCCGTTGACGGCGTTCGTAGTTACGTGCGCCTGGCACGTCGGGCAGCCGTGAAAATAGCAGCCGTGAAATTGATACGCCGTTCGCGTGGCGGCGCACCAGCCGTCGACTCGGTAATTTCCGATGCGCTTCTTGCGCCCGTTCAACTGGTGACGTATTCGCGCGTCGGTTCGTGCCGCCTCCCACGTCAACCACTCCACGGCCATACGGCCGTAGCGGTGCACGCGTTCCGGTCGAAAGGCGTTCTCCGCGCTCCGGCGAGTGTACCAGCCCGTCGGCATCTCCTGCATTATCGCCCACAGATAGAGGCCGTTGGCGTCGAAACCGACTATCGAACGACACGGCGCGTCGCCGCCACGAATCGCCGTCACGCCGGCCTCGTGGTGGCGCGCGAAGATGATCGACGGGCCGCCGACGATCTGCGACTGCAGCAGACGGTGCAGATCTTTGTTGGGTTCGTTGAACAGCGAGAAATGGATCGACGACGGCAGGTCGTTGAACAGGTACAACAATGTCAACCCCGGTACGCTGATGGCGTCCTTGAAAATGTCGATACGTCGGCGCCGATAGAAGGCGAACTGACGATCGACGGCCTCGAGAAACGGCGCCACGTCTCGATTGTTATACCACATCAGAAAATCGCGCATCGTCGTCATGCCCCCGTCACGCCACGCCGTCGCGCAAATCTCGTACGCCTCCGCGGGGATTCCCTCGCGTTTCAGGTGGCTGTCGCGCGTCGGCAGGGCAGTTTCGTCCAGGCGCGTCAACGCGTCGATATGTTCGTACGGAAAGTACCCCTTCGTCGCCGAGCAGCCGTACGATTTCAGAAAGCGATCGTAGCTAACGCCGGGCGCGAGGTAATTCGTTATGTCGAGGAACTTCAACGTCGTCGTCGACAGGCACATGTAATTGTTCTGACGTTTAATGGTAAACGCCGACGACGTGTGCTGCGCGTCGCCGGTTATGAGCAGGGGGTCAAATACTTCTTGACGACATTCAGATCGTACTTACCCGAATTGAATCCCAGTACGGGCATTTGGCGAAGGTGCGTCCACAGGCGGTCGGCGAGTGTGGCGTACGGTGACGCGTCGTCGTCGTCGTTGTTGCACCGTCGCCGCCAGTCGGCGTCGAGCGCGTCGAGCGCCTCGAAGGTCGCTTCGTAGCGGGGGCGTAGAGCAGCGCACGCCGCCGCGCTCACGGCTTCCAGGTCGTCGATGAGGCGACGCGCGAGTTCGGCCGAATCGCCGGTCGTGACGTAACACCGCGCCGCTTCGTGGCCGGGCACGTTCGACGCGACGCTCACGCTGAGCAGTTCGTGTCGCGCAATCCACCGGTATTTGTTGGTATCCGTCGGCAGATAGTTATCGGCGAAATAGCATTCAAAATCGAACGTCGCACGGTACGGGTAGTAGCGCAGGTCGTCTTCGCCGACGTCGATGCCTTCGTCGTCGAGTCGCTGAAATACGGACGGCGACGGTCGGTAGATACCGCCGGGGAACACGTGACGAACGCCACCTTCGCACGTCGCTTTGTGACGTCGTACATCGCGCGCACACCGCCAGAGGGTGTTGCCACATTTTCCGCACTTGTACGTTTTCGTGTACGCGCGCAGGTCGATTATGTACGAGAAGTGCGTCTCGTTTAGGTTGACGTTCAAGGTCGTGGGGCGCTTTTCGAGCGACCGACGGACTAGTTCGGCGGCCCCATTTGGGTGCGCCGCCGTCAGTCGATAGACGGCAACGTTTATGCCGAAAACCGTCTCCACGCGTTCCAGTTCGTTCAGGCGGATACCGTTCGAGGCCGTCGTGCGCGTGGCGCGACAATACCGCGCGTGCAGTCGTTTAGCGACTTTCGTTAAACGGGTCGTATCCATTTGGTGGGGTTCGCGTCGTCGACCGCCGCTTTCCAGGTGGAGACCGATGCACCGGAAGAGGCATAGATGATCGTCGTAGGGCATGCCTCGACGACCTTTCTTCAACGACACGATGTTCCTGCTGGCGCGCACGTAGGCGGGAAGCGTTACGCCAACGCACCCGATAGGATGGGCGTTGATGGATTTCACGAAGTAGGTGGCGCTCGTTACGAGCTCGACGATCCACCCCGAGTCCGGAAGCTGCGCGATGGCCTACTGCAGTACGTCGGTCGTGCGCACGGCGTCAAGGAATCTTTCGAACGAACGGCTATCGGTAACTAGGGCGGGGGTTGCGAGGAGGCGACCGCAACAGTTACAGGAAGAATGAAAATATCGGTACCGACCCGACACTTTGTGGCGTAATACGAAACCGTAGCTTACGTTAATTTTAAACGCATTCTTTTGTTCGCGAAACATCGCCCTCAGACGCGGTTCGAGCACCCGCGTACTCGTACAGGCGGTCATGCGATAGTTGTAACGCGACTGCATGGCACCGCGCCCTACCGACGTCTCTATGCTGCGCCGGTGCTCGTCCACGACACGCTGTAGATTGTCGGGTGATGGCGCCCTAGCGGCTGCCGCCTCCACCACTGGTTCATTACTACTACCAGGAGGTGGCGACGTCTGACGGCCACACCGTTCCTTTAGGTGTCGTAGCATAGCGTGACACGACGTGTACTTCGCGCCACATTTTGGGCACTCTCGGCGTTTTACGCATAGCGCATCGTTGCCGCATCTTTTCGAACTCTTTGTGTGTCGCTCTAACGTCGACTGTTTCGCGAAATAACCCCCGCATTTCGGACATTGCCATCTAGTAGGTGGTGGTGGCATTCTCTACCAACTGACCGACTGACTGACTGCTGCTACTTTTTCGATCCCTTATAACAGTGCTGACTGTGGTGGTGATGGTGGTTGCATCCTAGCGAGGAATGTTTAGGTAGCTCGTAATGCATTGTGGGTGGTAGATGTTGTACCCTAGCGGAAGGAATGTTTTTAGGTAACTCGGAGTGACGGCTGGCTAGCGGAAGACTGCGTTGTTTTTTTTTGGGGTAGGACGGCACCCTAGCGGTGATTTTTGGTAACTGGACTGTTTTGGGTAATGTGTGTAACTCGGAAACGGAAAGTACATTTTCAACGTTTTATTCAGTAGCGTACAACATTCAAAAACAGCGTTCAACGCCTTTGTTACTATAGCAAGCAAACAGTTTTATTTCATAGCAAATTTTATTAATGTTCCATAGTAAAGCAAAGCATTGTTCGTTCTTATTCTTCTTTATTCGAGGCCACTCCTGCGCTGCACGTACGTGTGCACGGCCGACTACAGCTGAACACGGTTCATGTTCTCGCGCCAGTTCGTTCCTAGTAGCCAGTCCGAAACGAACTGGACGAGATATACTTCCCCCGCACGACCCGTTTGCGGCTGCTGACCACCACCAGTTGACACCGTAGTTTCGTGTAGAATTTGCACGAGTCGCGTGAAGCACGAAATAAGGGACCGACGCAGAAACGTTTCCATGACGGCGTTGAAATATCGCGTAACGATACAGCCCGTGTTGTCGAAACGCTGCATGTACACACGGTTTGGACTTCCCGCACGATTGCCGGGCATATGTACATATGGGCAGCCCTCATTGGGCTCACATACCCCGCAATGATCGCGCGCCCGCTCCAGTATCATCTCACCGAGGATCTCTGCGACGAGGCCCATTGCGAGCCGTTCATATCGGCAGACCAACTGGCCGCTGCTCGGCACGACGATTTCACGTTGCGACATATTCTCCGATAGGCACCAACATGGGGCTCACGTTGGCCCCATCGTACCCAGTGACGCGTACAGGTTTTCGTTGTCGTACGTCGGTGCTGACGCTCGAGTCGGTCCACGCGCATCCGACGATACACCGAGTGCCTCCTCAATGATGGCGTCCAATACGTTAGCGTCACGCACTCCGCTTCCGCCACCCTACAGCACAAATCCTACTCTTTATGTTCGGTAACTACCGTCAGCAATGCGTGTACGAAATCGCGCATACATTCACGCCTGGCACGTTGCAGCAGCAGCCCCTAAAACACATTATTATGATTAGTCCGACCGCTGTCTTTCCTTCTCGGTCTCCTCCTGCTTCTTTATTGCTCCCGCCACTTCACGATCCAGCAACGTTCTTACGAACGTTGCTACATCATCGTACCTCGCACGCATCCTTTCGTTGGTCTCTAACATATTCTCCAGTATGCGGCGCACTTCCTACAGCATATAAAAAACAACAACTGTTAGTTACGGAATACAAAATAAGTTCGCTTCGTAAGCTAGCCAAAACGCCTTTATATGATTTTCGGCCGTCTCTACTAGTCGTTGTCAGGCCTCCTCAGTTAGTTCACGTTCACGCCACCGTATCATTCGTTGTTGCACGTTCGTATGCGTCAGCAAATCTACCAGTATCGGGCACTCTTCCTACAAACAACACAACACAATAGGCGTCGTCGTCGTCGTTGTATCTCTTCAGTGTGCGCAGCGTATACGAGGGCTCCCCGTTCCAAGTCGTCTTACGCACACTGATCTCCACTTTCGTGCCGGTTAACACCAGCACGGTATCGCGGAGTGGCTCCTCGCTCAACTCCACCAAGTAGTCGGCACAATACTCGACAAGATTAGACATATGTATGTCAAACAAAGTAATCCAAAGCTCGTCTTCCTCATTCTCACCATCCCTCACCATCACACGCAACGCGAAGAAATATCTCGGCACAATCACCTCACCGTGTGTGCGACATACCATTCCTCCGCCATTGTTTTTCTTATACAATTTTCGACGACACCGGGAGCATCCCAAATACGTACAATTCTCTTTGTACGACACAGCGTCGATCATAACCGGCGACTTAATCTTATAAACACCGGTGTTAGCACACTGCAGCTCCCTCAGACTCACCAATGTAGCCCGCGCCGACGATGCCGTCGACTCAAATTCGCGCTCGAGTGACGCGCTCCGCGATAGGGGTGGCTGCCCCACAGCCACCTCGACGGTGCACAAGGAGGCCTCTTCGGCGCTTCGCTTACGTCCGACGGCACCCAGCGGTGGAGCAATGAGCACCACGCCCCTCTTAACAGGAGCCGTCCCCGTTGACACCGCTGCTACTGCTGGCGACGGTTGCTGTTGGCCGGCTGCTGCTGCTGCTGTCGCCGTCTTCAGACTCTGCTTGCGTGGTGCCTTCGCCTTTTTCGGAATCGTCTCGTCTGCCATTGTCGCGGGAGAACGTCTGCTACTGCTGCTGGTGGTGAAAGAATACGTTAGATCATCTGCGTCATACAACATAGCATTTTCTCAACCGTTATATACTTTCCAAAATAAGGCGTATGCGCACTTAACTCATACCGCCTCGTCTACCGTTATCTTACCAAATAACGCGCATGCGCACTTAACACATACGACGCATTTGTTTTAGGAAAAAAGTTAGCGGTCACGCCAGTACATTCATCGTCAAATGTGACTTTTACATCGAATTTCTGTAATATCGGTACACCACTCGATTCCAGAGTCCTAACTCATCATATACAACGTTTACGTTCATGCTTTTAGCTTTTCGTTTATTGTTTTTGAAATACCATTGTCTACAACATAACGCGCATGCGCACTTCACACTAATACCGTTATCTTACTCAATTACGCGCATGCATACTTAACACATCCGAGGCATTTGTTTTCGGAAAAAAGTTACCGGTCACGTCAGTACATTCATCGACAAATGTCTCTTTACATCGAATTTCTCTAATATCATTGCACCACACGATTCCTGACCGCCCAGTGATCATATACAACGTTTATTTTCATGCTTTCAACTTTTCGTTTATTGTTTTTGAAAATGCATTGTTCTCCGTTCACATTCCAATCGCGATAAGTCACGCGCTACAAATTACAAAATTACGCGCATGCGCACTTAATACATACTGCCTAGTCTACCGAGGTATTTGTTTTAGGAAAAAAGTTTCCGGTCATCTTAGTACATTCATCGACAAATGTATCTTTAGATCGAATTTCTCTAATATCACTGCACCGCACGATTCCTGACCCCACACTGATCATATACAACGTTTATTTTCATGCTTTCAGCTTTTCGTTTATTGGTTTTGAAAATGCATTGTTCTCCGTTCACATTCCGATCACGATAAGCCGTAGTGTCATGCGCCACCGCTGTTTTTGACGTTGCGCGCGAGCGCGCGCTCATTGCTCATTCACCATTTTTCAGTCAAACACTCCTGATCGCTTCTCAACGTCTCATCGATTTGCCACAATGGACAACACAACATCGACTCATCGAACGCCAAAACATCGGTAAGACTGCTTTTATGTATGCATGCATGTGTGCGTGCATGCGTGCGTGCATGCATGCATGCATGCGTGTGCGCGTTCATGCATTGTCACCCTTTGTCTAAACAGTTGTAAGCCTGCCATGCATGCATGTCACAATGGATAAAACATCGTCTCCTCACACGTCAACACACTGCTTTTATGCATGCATGCATGCATGCATGTGCACGTGCGTACATCCCACCCTTTGTTTAAACAGTTGTAAGCACGTAAACCTGCTTGCATGCGTATGTGCGTTCATCACCCTTTGTTTACACAGTTGTAAGCGCGTAAGTCTGCTTTTACGCATGCATGAATGCATGCATGTTGTGGTTGTTTATTTCATGCATGACCCTTTTGTTTAAACAGTTGTCAACACGTAAGTCTGCTTTTACGCATGCATGGTTCTCATCCTTTGTTTAAACAACAGCCTGTTTTTATGCATGCGTTCATGCATGCTTCACACCCTTTGTTTACACACGCGTACACGTATTGTGGTTGTTTCTTTCATAGACCGACATGCACGGTCCATCCTTCACCTCGACGACCAACGACTCCATCTTCACCACCGCAAACACCAGCTGCATCCACCAGCCACGACCCAGATGATTTTGACTACGACGACACCCTCGTGACGACGTTTCTTCGTCGAGACCCCATCACTGGGTTGTGGCGTACGCCCATACCAAACACTGAATATTATCCACGTCTTGGATTCAATACTCCACCGACAACAACACTCTTCCCGATTGTACGACACACGAATCACACGACCTCAATATGGTCGGCGCTGCCGTAACGCACAAATAAATATTCTCTCTACTACTCACGTTTCCACTCGTCTGTATCCAGTGCATACACACCATACGTACAGTGTCACCAATCTATACGCTGTACGTTAGCGTATTTATGTCTTGATTTCGATTTAAAACTCACTACTAGATGTATTTATTTATTTAAACGCAGTGGTTTCGTTTTAATCGGAACACTAGAACGCACAGCGCTAGCCAGCTATGCTGTCATGTCGGGGTCATAGTCCACTCCAGCAGCAGCAGCGCTTATCGCTGCTGTCAACATAGGGTACAGTGGGGCATTCACATAGGGCTGACGGGGAAAATCTGTACACAGTGGTTTTATCGTGGTTATATTGTTGCGTCATTTTCCACACGACTGTATCCAGTGCATAAACACCCTACGTTTTAAAACTCACTACTGGATGTATTTTAACGCATTGGTTTCGTTTTAATCGGAGCACTAGAACGCACAGCGCTAGCCAGCTATGCTGTCATGTCGGGGTCATAGTCCACTCCAGCAGCAGCAGCGCTTATCGCTGCTGTCAACATAGGGTACAGTGGGGCATTCACATAGGGCTGACGGGGGGATCTGTACACAGTGGTTTTATCGTGGTTATATAGTCGCGTCATATAGTGCTTACGTCAGCACGCCCTAGGTACGGCGTTGGTCGCTAGGGAACAAACAAAATACTCTCTACACTCACCGCTAGGTGGCAGCTCAAATGTACTTAGAGGGGGTAATCAATCACGTTTTTTATAAGTAGGTTGCCGAAAACGTTTAGTGTCAAAAAAGCCTTTGATCTTTTTTATAAGTAGGTTGCCGAAAACGTTTAGGGGGTCATTAAAACGTTTTTTATTAGTAAAGTTTTGACCATAGGTCACCAAAGGTGACGTGCACGGGGGCGAATCTGTCCTCTATACTACTATCGTGCTTCCACACGTAACGCGTGGATATATACACGAATGTTCGTGTGTTCGTAGACACATTCTCACACACCCTCACACGAACGCATTCGTGCCTGTCCGTACCAACTTCTCTAAAATAGCACACGACGTTACGACAACAGCTTTACGATTTGGCCGAAACCATATAGTTCGTTGTCGTGCGCTGAATGGCATATTTGTTGTAATCTCTTAATGCTGGCTGGCTTGAGTGTACTGTTTATTTACCTTCGATACGGTAATCCTACCTAATTGCCGGCAACCTCGAAGCATCGTGAGCCGCCTATAAGAAAGGTGCGCCCTATACTATACACTCCTACTTATAAACGATGCCATAGAAGTTGCAGCGATGTTTAATTCGAACACATTTACGAAATTTGTCCACAGAATATGTGAACTATTTAAGAATGGCGAGGACACATTGTCAACATAATTGAGAGTTTCTCTTTTATCTATTTCGTTGTATGTTTTACTGATCTGCTACATTTGAATTGCTTACGGTATACCCTGATTCAAATGTATGTTACAGTGTCAGTGATTTACATAATAAAAGTGCGACTATGTGTGTGTGTGTGTGCGTGTGTGTGTGTGTGTGTGTGTGTGTGTTTGTGTGTGTGTGTGTGTGTGTGTGTGTGTGGCGTGCGCGTGTGCGTGTGCGTGTGTGATCGGATTCATCTGGGCGTAATCTCGCGAAAATTCCGATGTAGAGAGATCGTTGACCGCGGCTACTCGGCCGTGACCGTGCGAGTATTTGTCAGTTTGTGGGACATTTGCGGGACACGGTGCTGTTGTATGTGTGTGGAGGCATAGGGAATAAGGCCTCTTTAAAGCTGCCTCATGACATATCAAGGAAAGGCGAAAGATGTGCGCCCCTTTTTAGAGGGTCGCGAATCTCTTGTTTTAGCGGTAGTACTAACGCGTTTTCTTCATTTTTTATTTTCACTGTCTACCGCTTCTGTGCTAAAATCTACCAGACCAAAAGTTCACGATTTAAAATACTCACTTTGAATCCAACCATTCTGCCTAACCAACACTTCACGTAAGAATTAACCAAAATAAGTAAATATATTCTAAATTAAAAACATTATCCGGCCATGGAGCGGTGCCCTTTTCCGCACGCGCGCCCCCTCGCGACTGCAGCGCGAGGCTCGTTGTGCCAGATCCTAACTTGTGCCAGATACGCCATGACATAATGAACAGGATAGATCTACCGTTTGTTGTGTAATATTGATTGTACTGGTAATTCTTTTCTTTTTCGTCTTCTTCTTCTTCGTCTTCTCCGGCGTTCACTCAGACTGTAACTCCGGTTTCTCGTACGTAGGGTAATTACACACCAGAGGGCTATAGATCTTGTCTTTCACTAAATGTATCTTTGGGCCACGTTGTTTTCTCTCTTTCTGGTATAAAGGGCAATTTGGAATAAGAAGGTATTTACTGTCATAGGAGACATGCCACAGGGACATATGTATGTTTCTCCAATGTGGTAATTTAGAGTGCATATGGTGCCTGAGTCTGCAGTGTTCAATCCTCAGGCGCGCAATTATTACTCCGTCTTCTCTGGAGAGTTGGAAATAGTTGTCGTTGGTATAGTAGCTGGAGTGTTGTTTCAGCCATCTCTTTCTCTCCTTGTGATGCACGATTGTTTCTGCCTCTTTATATGTGACCTCCCTCTCCTCTTGGTCCAGTTCCCCCTCCTTCGCCAGTCTGTCCACTTCTTCGTTTCCCGGGATGTTGCAGTGTGCTGGTTCGACTGGGGCACTGTCTGTTTGGACGAACCTGTAAGCTTCTTCATTAGTGCCATGCAAGTTCCACAATCTGATAGCTCATCTAGTCAAGTCTCGCTCGCTCTCGTGAACTCGCCGATATTAGATTATTGCGGAATACTGGTCTATATACATAGATTGGAAGTACGGGTGATAACGTGAAACCATTGTCAGCCGTCTAACCTTACCTAAGCAGTCGATAACAGAGGTCAGAGGACGATTTACGTGCAGTGATTACGCGTCACGTTTGGTGCATGAATACCTATAGGTAAGTTCTTATATAGCGCAGCCTCCAGTCCCCAGGACTTCTCAAAGCGCTTCACACGTTTCTCTTTGGCAGACTTGTTCAATCGAACACCATCTCGACTTCTTACGGAAGACTTCAGCCACGCTGCAATTAATGTGCGAAGATTATTTGTACAGTGTGAGCAACTGCAAGTGGGCGCTACGCGTAACGTGGTTGAAATAATAGGGCGGCAAAGTCATTATACGTAACAGTAGGGGGGGGCAATATGGCGGCCGAGCTTCACGTCAAACAGACCTTTCAACATCAGGTTTCCTATCCATGTATAGCATACTGACTAGCGTTGCGGAAGCGCCACATCACGAGCATAGATACTCGAGGCTACAATGGTCTCGTGTTTGTGTCACTGGTAACCAAGGCTGTCTAAATAGATGAACCCGTCCTGCAACATAGCGCCTGTCTTTGTATCTCATATGATATAAATTGTTATCCGCATAAATCGATTATCTTATATGTCGAACTTTCGGTAAAGTCGACTCGATTTTCCCGTATGCTCCTATTTCTTTCATTCACTTATCTTGAATTTCGTATATGTACTAAACATTGAAAGTCTGTCCGTCCGCCAGCACGGATATAAAACACTATTACATATTAGTATACATATTTGTAAGGATTTGGTTTCTCTTACACATCGAACTACCGTCTACGTTATCTGTGCATATTGTTTTGTGTGGTTTGGGAAAGCGCAGACTTCGCGCAAAGTGAACGGACGACGATGTATAATGGCGGCGGTTTGTAATGAAACTGTTGCCTTGCCTTTCCCGGAGTTCAAAGCACTCGCTATCGAAGGTCTCGTGAGTTTGCTAAGAAATAAAATAAGATAACTTCGTTCTCAAAGCCTGGTTAATGTTTGCAGTTGTAACAAGTTAATCTAGACGACTGTCTAATCAAGAAGACAATGTTGCATGTTCTTAAGTTGATACCTGTTCAATTTTTAATCCAGAAATGTATTGTTTAATTTCTGCTGTCGCCTTGCATGCAGCAGATATAGAGTACAATACATATGTCCACAGTGGCGCCACCTGGGGAATGACTTATTACTACATTTTTAAAATTTAAAATATAACACCAAATCACTACCACTGCATTTCTTTAAAATGCATCGCTAATTAATTGGTAGATCAAAATCAATGGTTCAAGGACGCGAATGACCATAGAAAGAGGCGAATGGACCTCGGCATGTGGGAGAATGCACACTATAATAATTATACAGGTGTTAATCTTTGTTTGAGCCAAACACTTTGAATCTACACATTTAAAGTTGCTTTGTTGCCCCTGTAATGTAGAGCACATATCACTGTTGCCTTTCCCACTGGTGGCCATGCTGACTTTTTGTCACATTATAAGAAAACTATTCCTGGGGAAAATCTGACATTTCTTCACAGCCACTGCCATCATATGCTGATCAATAAAACTTAGTCAAAATCTCATACCTCCAGCTCTTCTAAAACGCATCTATGCACGGTGCCCATCAATATTTACCAAAATATCCATGTTTTTCTGCACCCACGTGTGTTATGTGAATAAAAATTGCAAAAAAATCACTTCGCCAACTATAATTTTTATGCACTCTTTCAAATATGCCAATATATAGCACTGATCCTGTTAATATGCCTGATTTATTGCACTAATTTCCCCCCAAACAAAAATTATTTCAAATATCACCATTTCTTATATTATGAAACACTACAGCAAGATTAACCGTATTCTGACCCGTAAATCTGAAATTTGTCAAAGCCTAACCGAATCTTGCCCGGCTGCATGACTTCGCCAGGAAGAGTCTGGTTGCAAAGACGTATTTTGACGCTGCTATTTTGACTGCTCACTCCCATCCAGTGGCATCACTGTTTGGATTAATTCACAGGTCTAAGTATATAATAATTATTAATGTTTAATTTGATGTATGTTTTCGATAACGAAATTAAGTTACAAAATAGCTATATACAAAATAAAAAGTAGAACATGAACAAATCATTTTCGTTGTGCGATGCGCCGCCTGGTGACTAAGCAGGAGATAATTATGGTAAACAAACTACTAATGAAAAAATTCATTTTAGTTAATTTTATTGTGTGACATGTTTCAATATAAGTTCAATGTTTAATAATATCGAAACACATTATTACCTGGTAGACGTTTATTCGCATTTAATTGATTGTTTCTTAATTGACCTCCGAGCCAATCATGATCTCTACCCAGATTTGGGGTAAAGCCGCCTAACAATACAAAACCATTAATATTCCAGGCTGTATTGCTGCCACCTCACGGCGCCTGGATAATCTCACTAATTCACTCCCTGCTGTGTGAATCTGCCAGGAAGGGATTGTGGCTCCGGACACGTGATGTTACTGTTACCGCAGATGGCACCATTTCATTTCAACAACGGAGCTTGTATTTACATGGTCAATTAATACTATCTAACATGTTTTTGATAGTTTTATAGAAAATAAAAGCATACGCTAAAATAAAAGTGTATGCACAAGTTTTTAACCCGCGGTTACCGTTACCGTTTGTAATAGGACCCGTAGGTGTGTCACGATACATGGGGAGATTCGGCGCGAGTGGAACCGACCGGCGACATGCAAAATTATTGCCCACTGATTTTAGCATTGCGGAAGCCAGGAAACACTTGTTGACGTTTAGTTTACTGGTTTGTTGTAGCTTTCTTAATTGTGTCACTTCAGTTTTATATGAATTATACATCTTGGAAATTATAAAGAGCCAAGCAGCAGTCGACGGCGGTCATATACATACTGAAATTTGGTTTAAATGAAGTGCATTATAATATTTAGTTAATGTAGCAAGAACCAGTATATATCAACATATGAAATGTAACATATGGATTACATAACATGATTAACAATTATATAAGAAATGGGGGTTAAGATGAGATACAACGGATTATCGCTTGTCATAAAAACCACGAATGTTAAAATGTTATAAGTTGTTATTTCAAAACAGTTCGGTAAACATTTATATCTGAAAATGTGCCCAAATGCCCACAATCACCAAAACAGTATGCATTAGTTCAATGACATGTCGTACTGGGCGAAAGAATGCATAGTTGTCATTGTCAACCAAAACAAAGCCACAGTCTTGATAACAATTCAATTAAGGTGCACATGCGATTACCACGAACATTCTTAACAGCAAAGTTTATCCCACTGCTTCAACTTGTGATCATCTGTCGGAAACCAGAAGAAAATAACACGATTTGGAAAAACTGCGATGATTACAACCCAAAACAAAACATATTTCCCCATTATTTAAGCTAGCGTAAATGGAGCTAGTCGATGTCGCCAGATGACTCCATATCGAAAACGAGGCGCGAGACTTACAGGCCCTATTCCGCTTTATTTTATTGTGTAGCTTGTCTCAATGTATTCTGATTTTAACAGATTGTTCGAATGTTTCGTGTAACTGAGAGACAGTTCTCACATTTGATGACCTAGCACGAGAGTCGATGTCATTATTTACCTTAATTCAGAGTGACCAATAATTTCCATCACAACTTTTCTTCAAGACACTTGTGGGCGACACACGGTGGTTCCACATCACACAGTTAATGGGGGCTTAGGGATCATCTCAGAACGTCGATGTCCGATATCAAACGAATTTACTATTGTTTGGGGAGGGTGGTCAGAGGCAGTTTCGTCTGGCGTCGGACATCGATATTTTACGATTCGGACCGATTCTGCTAGCATATTGATGTCGTCATATCAATGTTTACAGACTTTCGTCTGAGGGCACTAGGCGTGGGGAGCTGAGGCCAACTGAAAGTAATTGCATCTGATATCGGACATCGATTTTCTGACATGATCCCTGACATGTTTTTGAAAGAGCATAAGGGGCCATCCGCTAAATGTGGATTGACCCGTTAGACATTGGACGGCCAACAAACTTGGTGACCCATATCATGGTGATTTTATGCGAGTATTGCAAGGATTCGCAGCTCATTTAATAAAATGGCGTAAGGTCTAAAGACGTCCGTTATGAGAAGCATACTTTTGTGGCGCTCTGTTCGTCTATTGATTTTGAATTGGACTCATTCAAGGTAGACACTGCCAAATGTACTTCAGTGAACTAATTATGTTTGGCAAAACGAAACACTTGCAACGTATGACGACATCAGCTCATATACAACAGGCGTCGTATCGACCCGGACTCGACATTAATGCCGGGCAGGGCCTACATGGCATACCCGGCACCCGCTGCAGGGAGGGCAGACGCCTACGTACGATTAAGACTCGAGACTATACTTGTCAAAAGCAGCTTCCGTGTGGCTCTCTTCAGATAGACATTATTTAACCTGTGTGCAACTGTAAAGATAAATTCCCCTAACTTAGTTTGGTGATGATCGGTTTTATATCCTATAGCTAATTCCTACCTAGATTTTCTATTTAAAAAACGGACAGTCGAGCTCAGCCTGAATATCATATCTTAATTTCAGTAATGATGAATAACTCGTAGCATATAGACCAGATGTTTATTGCAATAAAATTACATGTTAAAGTCACTGATCTATTTTATATGTAAAACATGTCGTTATGGCTCAAGGAAGCCCATGTGGTGGCTCAAGGGATCTCACGTGTAGGGTCTCTTGAGCCACTTCACATGCCTACATTAATTTGGATATATTTACAAATGGACATATCCCAGCCTCACAAATTCCACGACCCTCTTAGTGGACATACATACTTTTTACACGATAGTGCAATTTTAAAGTTAGAAACTATATAAATGTTTGATTTATCGCTAAAAACGTGAAAAATAGCTCATGGGTTCCCATCTTCCCCTGATAGGAGTTCGTAGATATGCATTGCATTCTGTGCAAACACACCCACACACAGCGTATTGCGTTTCGCATGTTTAATTACAAAGTTGATTAGTAAATTTAACTTCGTCTTGTGCGGAAATCAATTATCTTTACCAAAAGCACAATGGGCAATATTAGGAAACGAAGTACGTAAAAGTTTAACAAGATTTAACAAGATTTTTTTTTTTTTTTTTTTAAACTTGGTGACCCATATCATGGTGATTTTATGCGAGTATTGCAAGGATTCGGAGCTAATTTCATAAAATGGCGTAAGGTCTAAAGACGTCCTTTATGAGAAGCATACTTTTGTGGCGCTCTGTTCGTCTATTGACTTTGAATTGGACTCATTCAAAGTAGACACTGCCAAATGTACTTCAGTGAACTAATCATGTTTAGCAAAACGAAACACTTGCAACGTATGACGACATCAGCTCATATAGAACAGGCGTCGTATCGACCCGGACTCGACATTAATAATAACTCGTAGCATATAGACCAGATGTTTATTGCAATAAAATTACATGTTAAAGTCACTGATCTATTTTATATGTAAAACATGTCGTTATGGCTCAAGGAAGCCCATGTAGTGGCTCAAGGGAACTCACGCGTAGGGTCTCTTGAGCCACTTCACATGCCTATATTAATTTGGATATATTTACAAATGGACATATCCCAGCCTCACAAATTCCACGACCCTCTTAGTGGACATACATACTTTTTACACGATAGTGCAATTTTAAAGTTAGAAACTATATAAATGTTTGATTTATCGCTAAAAACATAAAAAATGGCTCATGGGTTCTCACCTTCCCCTTATAGGAGTTCGTAGATATGCATTGCATTCTGTGCAAACACACCCACACACAGCGTATTGCGTTTCGCATGTTTAATTACAAAGTTGATTAGTAAATTTAACTTCGTCTTGTGCGAAAATCAATTATCTTTACCAAAAGCACAATCGGCAATATTAGGAAACGAAGTACGTAAAAGTTTAACAAGATTTAACAAGATTTTAAAAAAAAATTACAAAAAACTTTGTGACCCATATAATGGTGATTTTATGCGAGTATTGCAAGGATTCGGAGCTCATTTCATAAAATGGCGTAAGGTCTAAAGACGTCCTTTATGAGAAGCATACTTTTGTGGCGCTCTGTTCGTCTATTGACTTTGAATTAGACTCATTCAAAGTAGACACTGCCAAATGTACTTCAGTGAACTAATCATATTTGGCAAAACGAAACACTTGCAACGTATGACGACATCAGCTCATATAGAACAGGCGTCGTATCGACCCGGACTCGACATTAATGCCGGGCAGGGCCTACATGGCATACCCGGCATGCGCTGCAGGGAGGGCAGGCGCCCACGTACGATTAAGACTCGAGACTATACTTGTCAAAAGCAGCTTTCGTGTGGCTCTCTTCAGATAGACATTATTTAACCTGTGTGCAACTGTAAAAATCAATTCCCCTAACTTAGGTTGGTGATGATCGGTTTTATATCCTATAGCTAATTACTACCTAGATTTTCTATTTAAAAAACGTACAATCGAGCTCAGCACTTTGTTTGAGATTTCCAATAGGATGTATGTTCGGAACAATATGCAAGCCAGGGGCTTAACCAAATCCCGCACTGCTGTATGATCAATTTGACATTGCAAGCCCGAATTCTGGGGTACCATGGGCGGAATCGAATGTCACCGTAAAACAATCATTGACGTGGTTACTAGAGCTCTCCGTAAGCGACTGGAGGAGCGCTGTTATAGTTGGGACGGACTCGTTACCTTCTGCGAGATCGTTGTGTGTGATGCAGAGCGGATGGACAGTGATGGTCTTCAGCTCGAGCGCACTGCCTGAAGAGGCACCCTGACACAGATTGAACTGAGTTGCTTCATAAGCAGTATGCTTCCCGGGTCCATCAGAATCTCCTTAAACAAGTGGGTTTTGATTTCGACTGAAACTACGACTTAGAGGACGTAACGATGGTGGGCCATGTTGAGTCTACTCTGCTCAAGATCGCGATAGATCTGGCGTTTCGAGACCGCCCATGACATCGACTGAAACATCTTCAGCAACGAGGCAACAGTTGTTCTAGGGTTGTTGAGGAAGGATACAGTCTGTCCTCGCCGTCACTGATTTGCAGAAACACTTTTTGTACAAAATACCTTTGCGAAGTACCTGCCGTTCTACACGAGAGCGCAGTGGGACCCTTATTGTGTCTGCCAATGACGGTCTATTCCACAGAAAGGACATTTTCAGGGCTTGCTCGCATCAAGTAAACATTCCGAACGACCACCAATAAGATAACTTGGGCAGTTGAGCCATCTCCACAAGAAAGCCACCGATACCAACGATCTGGAAATTGTGGCGAACGAATGTATTTAGCCCTCAAAAGCATATATGCGCGCATATCAGACTTCAACGATATATTCATCACCCTGCGCAGATGTTTGCCTGCACATAAGTGTCCACTAATAAATAGTAAAACGCATATATTGTAGTTAATTGTTTTTTTTGGTGCTATGACATGGACCAGTAGTCATCCACCGTTTCAGGGTGAACGGAGCCTGCTGTGTTTCGATGTCGCTAGTTCTTTATAGTAGGCCTAAATATCCACTGAACATACAACCTTAAAATACTCTCCTGTTTTTGGAGGAAAAAAACAGCGGCCCTGTCTTGACCAACGGCCCGACGTAGGGTAGATGCCGGGCGGCCCAAAGGGCTGAAAGGTAGAATTACGACGCCTATGTCCTATACCGATTCTCCCGATAACACATGTTGATGTTGTCATGGCTACACAGCGGCCCCTCGAAGCTAGGATGACGTCCGCCAGGGGTTGGTCGTTGGTCATAAAATGATTCAGGAGCTTCATTCTCGATTTGCCGATTTTGTTGCAGTGTGAGCAGGAAATTCCTGGTGGAAGGGAGACGTGTAGGTGTTGGCACATCTCCCTCTCCTTTCTCCTCTGTCGCTTCTCCTGGTGGATGCTGCGTCGCCAAAGTAGACGGCCCACAGCCATATCCTCCCAAGTGATGACGTTGATCTGGCCTTTCTTCGCATAGTATTTCACAATGTCTTTAAAACGCTTTCTCTGGCTAGCACTGACAATATACGTTATTATGATCGTTAAGGCGAATTGCATACTTGCAGTTATTGTACAATAACTTCATGTGTATTGGTGAGGCGTCGGAACCGGGGAAACGAGGGTTACGGCGGCTGAGTCATCCAATGTTTGGTGGAGGGGCTGGAGATAGGATTAGCCCCCGATATTTATGGAAGGTGTGTGTATTTGGTGACTGCAGTTTGAGTAATTGGTGAGCTAAGGGGATGAAGTTTTCGTGAGTGTAGTTATAGCTTTCATTGAGCCTTAAGAGTGTGCAACTGGAATTCTGTAAAGCTTCAGCGGAGTGCAATTGGAGGTTTTGGAGAGCCTGACCTGAATGAGGTGGAATTAGAGGTTTCTGGTGAAACTCAAGGAGGTATATGAAGAGCCTAAATAAGGGATGAAATTGGAAGTTTCTGGGGAGCCCCAAGGGGTGCAGGTATTTGAGAGCCTCTAACGGGTGCAATTGTATTTTTGGAGAACCTCAGTGAGGTGCAATTGGAGGATGTTGGTAACTTAAATGTTAGCATCAGTCCCTCGAATATTTACGACGTTCCGACGCCAATGTGTTAAGATAAGGAGTATAAATATACAATCAAAAGGTAAAAAGTTTATTTATTCGCCGTTATACGACGGGAATAACAAACGGTATGTCACTGTTCTCACGTCTGTAATCCTGCGCTAACGTCCCATATCATCAAAACACCTAGTATTAGGCCCTTGTTGAAAGACGTCGTTTATCAGTGGCGTATTTGTTATCTTGGGGACGGCAATAATTCGTGAATGACCTTTAATTTGGACAGTATTAAATTTGAATACAGCAAAAAATTTGTGTTACCCACCATGACATTGGTTACATGTCTAGTTAAACTTTTATAATGTAGGCCCAACATATGGTATAAGCATTCACAAATATATGTAACACAATTTTGATATTGAAACATTTTTATGAAACGTTTTGATAATAAAATGAGCAAATTTGATAAATTAATTCCAAATACCAAAATATAATTTATCTACGTATTGAGGCACAGATTTGTCTAAATATGGATATTTCTTTGCGTCTGTCTATCTCGAAAAATATTGGCGTTACGCAATTGGTGTCAACGTTACGTATACAAACAACATCTTCTGTAACTGGACATTCCGATAATTACGTGGCAAATTAGCAATACAATAACAACTATGACATTTAGGTATGTCCTAAATGATAGCCTCTTGATAAGAAACGACAGATTTCTACATGTTCGATCAAAGAAACTTTAACTTTATACTTTGAGGCAGCCACTGTCAACATGGCGCATTATTCGTGTATAGACGTCTAAACTGTGTACATTTATTCAAAGTAGACGCTGCCAAACATACTTCTGTGAATCGATCAAATATGTTAAAATGAAACGATTGCACCGTATCAAAGACGTATTAAGAATTATATGAATAGGTCTTTGACCGTATGACGCCGCTTACTAATATCGATTCTTCCGCCAACAAATGCCATCATAAACTGCAATAATATTTATGTGTTCCTAATCACATGCAATTATGTGGTCTAGATTTCATTCATCTATAGTTTTTGAAAACGATTTTCCTATTGTGTACGGCCGACGAAATTTTGGAACATCAGTATACACAATTGCAAACACACAAACGCACACATAACATATTATATACTGATCAAAATATGGGCCGCCGACAGATACGGTTAGAATAAGTGAGGTGATGTTCAAATTCCTTCAGGGCAATCGATACACAGGCGCTGCCGAAGAACTTCCAACACATCAAACGTAGATACTCGGTGACATTAAAAAGCTAGATGCCTATTTAACGTTACAATAACAAACGTGGAAATATATCACTTATCACTTAAGCCTGGAATGTCGCCACTTCCTCCCAGGAACTAGCCTTCTTGTCTCTAATGCTATATTCTTTGAAAATCGCGTCAAACAAACGAGGCTTCTCCTCCCAGAGGTCTATAATTTTCTCCTCTAAGTCTATACAATGTATAGGGACAGTCCCATAACTTCTCCTGATTGGCTAACTGTCTCTGACCTTTTGGATTGCAAATAATACGTCGCAAACACGTCGCAGACGCAGATTGTACCAATATACATGTCACGATGCGACTCGCCGGCGGCTATTTGTCTGCGACAATTTGTCTTTACCAGCATACAAGTCACGACGCGACAATTTGTGTGCGACGATTTGTTTTTAATATTAAATATGTTTGATATTCTACGACGCGATATAGACTGGATAAAGACTCCCATCAAGACAAGCGTCGCGTCATAACTTGTAATTGTAGTAGACGCGTCTAAGATACTAATCCAATCGCGTCGTTACGTGTATGACGGGCTTCAGTAGTACGTTAATTGGTAGTTTTGTTGGTGATCAGATATTTGCTCAAGATTAAATATATGGATAGACTTCAACAAATGCACGCGTACACCCACCCACACACTCACACGCTCACACACGTACGCGCGCGCACACACGTACACGCACAATCATACATACACACATTCATTCACTAAAAAGCGACACGAAACACATAGAGGCCTACTGTCGAACAATCTTCAGGATAATTCATGTTTATGTAAATTAGTTCTTTTAAACATATCCATTACGTCAATTTATCTAGTAGAGGCTTTCGACGATGTGACACACCAACTAGAAAGTATGTTGACTATACAAGGAAAGATAAATACACGAAGAACGAGAAAGATAATTGGCCTCTCTTCGTATATATATATATATATATATGTATATATATATATATATATATACGGAGAGAGGCCAATTATCTTATTTTATGAGTGGCTCCTATTACAGTTGTTTTGTTTTATTGTATTACTTTTAATTAGTCATTACGAGTTTCGTTTCATAGATGAAGTATATCATCCAGTAATATACTTGAAAGCTATACACCGGATAATTTAATTTGTGGTCAAATAAACATCTTATTCTTGTTATACAGAAGTGCAGGTCAAATGCCATCAATCAGGACGTGATATAAATATACAGCAACATCATATTATCTCTGTTTGAATGTGTGTGTGTGTGTGTGTGTGTGTGTGTGTGTGTGTGTGTGTGTGTGTGTGTGTGTGTGTGTGTGTGTGTGTGTGTGTGTGTGTGTGGTGTGGTGTGGTGTGGTGTGGTGTGGTGTGGTGTGGGGTGGTGTGGTGTGTGTGTTTGTGTTTCCAAATTTCCACTTTATAACCATCTATACAGTGACTAGCAATGTCAATAATTATGGATAACACATTTAACAATCGTGCAGCACAATCGTGGTATGCAGGCGTCACAACTAATATGACAAGCTATTTATTCATTACTACAAAAACGTAGTCGTGATTTAATCAGTGATATATGCACTGGCTAAAGCAATAAGACAGACGTATTAATTGTTAAATACCATACGTTGCACTGGTTGACGTTATATTAGCCGGATATATTTACATTAAAAAAGATAGTAGTAGACGCGTCTAAGATACTAACACAATCGCGTCGTTACGTGTATGCCGGGCTTCAGTAGTATGTTGGTAGTTTTGTTGGTGATCAGATATTTGCTCAAGATACATATATACATATAGGCCTACTGTCGAACAATCTTCAGGATAGTTCATTTCTATGTAAATTAATTTAAACATATCCAATACGTCAATTTATGTAGTAGAGGCTTTCGACGATGTGACACACCAACTAGAAAGGATGTTGATTACACTAGGAAAGATAAATACAAGACGAGCGAGAAAAAAGATCAATGTCGACCAACAACAAATCCACCCTCACAGACCACGCAACAACACAAAATCATATCATAGACTGGGAGGGTGCGAAAATAGTGGAGAAGGAAGCCAACGGAAGAACACGACAACTAAAGGAAGCCATATGGATTAGAAAGGCCAGGACACCAATCAACAGGGACGAGGGGAATTACGAACTATGTCTCATGAACGATGACGTCATACGTCACATGTACTGAAGACGTTGGTGTGTCACATCGAGGAAAGACTCTACAAGGTAAATTCACGTATTGCATATGTTTAAAAGAACTAATTCACGTACGTAGCGGCCTAACTAAGAACATTTTTATTACTGGCCTTGGCCTCGTTTTGGCCACATCCTGTCTATTATGGCGGTTATAATTAATTCGCAGATACACTATTTATAAGATCCCATTAACGATAAGCGTATTCGTTTATGAATTGTGGGCTTTTTGCGCATACGTTTTACACAGCTCTAATGGCACACCAGGCAAACGTGATTGAATAACCAACAATAGCACTGGCAACGAACAACGTGACCGACTTGTACGTAGCCACCGCGTTCATTCGGGAGACGTTGAGCTGGGTGAACAAACCGTGCCTTCCGGGAATTAGGAATCTACATACAATTATCTATATGTGTCCTAAAATAAGCATCCCGTTACATGCACTCTGGACTTACACTTACAAAAAGATAGACACCGCATTAAAGTGTTACATAATAGATCAATAATAATAGATAACTAAATATATATGTATATTAAAAACTATAATAGGAGCCACTCATTATATAAGATAATTGGCCTCTCTTCGTATACACACACACACACACACACACACACACACACACATATATATATATACGGAGAGAGGCCAATTATCTTATTTCATGAGTGGCTCCTGTTATAGTTGTTTTGTTTCATTGTATTGCTTTTAATTAGTCATAACAAGTTTCGTTTCATAGATGAAGTATATCATACAGAAATATACTTGAAAGCTGTACACGGTGTAATTTAATTTGGGGTCAAATAAACATATTGTTCTTGTTCTTGTTACACAGAAGTGCAGGTCAAAGGCCATAAATCAGGACGTGATATCAATATACAGGATCATCATATTATCTCTGTTTGAGTGTGTGTGTGTGTAGCGTGGCGTGGCGTGGTGTGGTGTGGTGTGGTGTGGCGTGGTGTGGTGTGGTGTGGTGTGTGTGTTGTGTTTCCAAGTTTCCACTTGAATACCATCTATACATTGACCAGCAATGTCGATAATTATGGACAACACATTTAACGATCGTGCAGCACAATCTCGTTATGCAGGCGTCACAACTAATATGACAAGCTATTTATTAATTACTACAAAGACGTAGTCGTGATTTAATCAGTGATATATGCACTGGCTAAAGCAATAAGGAAGACATATTAATCGTTAAACACCGTACGTTCCACTGGTTGACGTTATATTAGCCGGATATATTTACATTAATAAAGAAGTGTTAAATAATATACGGATAAGGTGATAGGTGAAAAATTTGATTTTGAAAAGACACGTGTTAACAGCAGTTCTGGTAGAAAATACCAGACAGAAGTCGTAAAAATGGTGGAAACGAATTCGTTGTTGTTGCATCCGATAGGGCAAGATGGAAAATAGTATTGTAAAGTCCACCAATATCTGCCAAATAAACTAAACATTGTTTAATGTGATAACTGGTTGAGTAATGTCTCTATGACTGTGCAGGCCTAGCTGCTACAATAAACGCAAGCTGATTTGGCCGAAATATACACTGGACCACAGCTATACTATTTTGTGCTGTTGACATTGTTTTACCAGAATTCGACGTACATTGTAGAAGCAGTATTTGCGAACATGACAAATTATATACTAAGGGAAGCACTGACTGTGTGGGATTCCAAAAAGGTTTTGTGAGCCTCGTAGTAGACAGCAGTCATATCAGTTCTCAATGCAGTTCAGAAGAAGACGGAAACGGAAGGTTGTCGCTAACAAGACATGATGTTTCCTACTTGTTGAGCAAGACAACGATTGAAGCAAGGACAGCTGCGAGGAAGAGACCGCTGAAGGACCTCCTTGCGTTGCTCTCGCTCTCCGGCAAAGTTCCCGTGTTACACTTGTCCGACACGCAGCATTGCAAACACACCTACAACACAGGTGGACACCAGAGAGTATGTCCATCGTTCTTTAGAATATGGCATCGTAATACTAAGATTTATCGTGGTTAGAAATAGTTATAATTTATTTACAAATACCTACACATACCTGAAGTTATGTCTGGCGATTTGGGGATAATTTCTTCCAATAAATACAGTATTGTGATTATTTAATTATACTTTGAAGATAATTAGATTAATATCACGAATCAAAGTAATTATATATTTACCACGTTTACTGATGAGTTATCAGAATACATCTGATGTGTAACAACAGTAATACTATTATGTTAGAAGTTTAACGTAACAATAACCTGTACCTCACAATCTGGCACAAATCGTTTTGTGCACAACTAAACCGTCACGTGATCACATAATGTAGTTTTGCCACTATAGTGACGTTTATTTTGAGAAATAGTAATTATTAAAATTATATATAAAATAGAATTACCGTGTATACCATGCATACGGACGCATGTGCTCGCATGTGATAGTATTTTTTTTTCTTATTATTTTGTAACTTTTTTATATTTCTTTTGTGCAAAATGCCGCATTATTCATTATAACATTATTACACCATCTTCTCGCTGGCCTGTTGTTTGAACATTTCCATTTTCTAAAATTGCCATTCGGTTGTTCTGATGGTCCACCGGTGAAGTCTGACCTTTGTTCTCCTTCCATTTACTCCAGTTTGGATTGTTCAAAATTGTTTAAAATTGCATATCCATAACACTTTGTGCTGAAATGAACTTGTAGTCAGACAACATGGTGATAGAGATGAACGCGAACATACCCTGTCAGACTTGACACCATTACATGCTGCGGTTTTGTAATCACCGCAGTTGAAGTTAGCCACCCTGATATCCGCAGAGCGGCAGCCTCTAGCGTACGTAACTATCTCGTCCTTCTCGTATCCGTAAACCTGAACAAAACAATATTACCAAGGTACACAATATAATCATAATACGTTTTCGTGTTGACCCATATTACATTACTTGTAATATACGTGTGTGCGTGTTTGTGTGCGTGTGTGTGTGTGTGTGTGTGTGTGTGCGTGTGTGTGTGTGTGTGTGCGCGTGTACGTGTGTTCATGTGTTCATGTGTGTGCGTGTGCGTTAGTGTGTGTGTTTGTGTGCGTACGTGCGTGGGTGCCTGCCTTGCTGCCTGCCTGCCTGCCTGCCTGCCTGCCTGCCTGCCTGCCTGCCTGCCTGCCTGCCTGCCTGCCTGCCTGCCTGCCTGCCTGCCTGCCTGCCTGCCTGCCTGCCTGCCTGCCTGCCTGCCTGCCTGCCTGCCTGCCTGCCTGCCTGCCTGCCTGCCTGCCTGCCTGCCTGCCTGCCTGCCTGCCTGCCTGCCTGCCTGCACGATTGCGTGCGTGTGCGTGTGCGTGTACGTGTGGATGTGCGTGTGTGCTGACACTAAAGTCACCTAACACTAAAACCAACCGACTTCAACGAGCACAGAACTCAGCTGCTCCCCTCATCAACCGCGTCAGACGGCGAGATCACATCACACCAATTCTGCAATCACTGCATTGGCTGCCGATCAGAATGAGAATTACTTTCTAGATATGTACTTACATATTTAAAATCCTGCATGGCTTAGCCCCGAACTACCTCAAATGTGCGATAACTCGCAACGCGCCCACACGTGCATTGCGATATGCGAGTGACGCAACACTTTTCGCGGTGACGGTGTCTAAGAGAACTATCGGACGGGGCACAGCTTTGCAGTGACAGGCTCATATATTTGGAATAGCTTGCCAAAGAATGTGCGATCGGTTGGAACATTGGCGGTTTTCCAGAAACAACTTAAAACCCATCTATTTCGCCTGCACTACATGCCTTGATGCAAGCACTGCTGCCACATCTAAATGACACTGGTTTCTATTTTATAGTATTGATTGGTTTTTAATTTCATTGTTTGAAATTGTATTTTTACACCCTAATTTATTGATTTTTATTGATGTATTTTTTTATCTTAGCTTATTTGTTTAATTAATTTATATTTTAGCATTTAGTCAACACGTAATTTTAATATGTGAAGCGCTTTGACTAGTATTTACTTACTTAAAAAGCGCTATATTAAAAACGGAATTATTATTATAAAACCGTGAGCTTCAGTTCGACACGTATATGCACGGCCATTGTAACTGTGACGTCACTGGGATTTAAATGTAAGTTTAATATTTTAGAGACATTGTTCGTGAAACATTATTGAGAAATTTGTATCAAGGTGTGATGTAAATATCGCATGATGACGAATTTGACAATGTTGCGTATCGTTTATTGTGGACATTGTTATTAAATGTGTAAGCTTGATTGGTGCACAACTTAACAAATGTCCATGCTGTGTTGTGTAGAATAATAATAATAACAACAATGGTCTATTACAGAAACTATGATACACGCCAATCAATTGCATACACAGATTGTCATGGTTTCTGTAATGACGGTATAAAGCCAAGAGTGGCTGATACATATGTAAATTTCATGGTGCAAGATAATAATTTGTGTGATTGAAGAAAGAAATAAAAAACATGAATCACAGCAGTACTATTTTCATGAATACTTAATTTAATATTGCAAAAAAGAATGTTATTTATATATCATTAATATTATTTACTAGCAAATATTTCTTGAGTTGACGTTTAAACGTTGCTAATACATAATTACAATTACAGTCCACTGTTGTCGCTGAATAGTTCCATAATTTAACACCTCTGTATCTAATGGTTTTATATAATACACTTTTTGAAATCGGCACATGTAGTGATTGTGCATTGCGTGTCCTATGTTCGTGTAGTTATTTTTAATGAACATCCTTGTCATAACCAATGGAAACATATTCTTAACGATTTTGTACATAAACAGCACAACCGTGTGTACGTAGATTTTTCTTATTGGTAAAATGGACAGCTTCTTGAAGAGTTGGTCTGTGTGCGCTCTGTATGGAGCTGACATAATTATCCGAATTGCACACTTTTGTAATTTGAATAGATAACTAAAATGTACATTATATGCTCCTCCCCACACTTCGATACAATAGGTTAGATATGGATATAAAAATGCATAGAATAATGTTAAAGGGATGATTTACTCAGGGTTTGTCTAGCTTTACTTATAATTCCAACAGCTCTGGCTATATTAGATTTTATATACTGTATATGAAAAGACCAGGACAAATTAGAATCGATTAAAATTCCTAAGAATTTTGTGTTTTCTACTTGACTAAGTTGTAGTCTATCAATAAAGATGGCAATTGGATTGGATACCTTTTTAATTACTGACTTGAAGAAAAGAAAATTTTACTGATATTTAAAGATAGTTTATTACTCTTTAACCAAATCAAAATGTTTTGCAGTTCTTGATTCATGACATTTTCTAGCTCGCTAAGACTATTACCATTGACAAAAAACAATTGTATCATCAGCAAATATAATAGGAAATAGGATATCTGATACGTTAACAATGTCGTTAATACAGATTAAGAATAACAGTGGCCCTATTATTGATCCCTATGGGACACCACAGCAGATAGACTGACTGTTCGATTTTACTCCATCAAATAAAACATAATATTGCGTTGTATAAGACAAATAACTGTCCAGCGAGGCAAGTGTTCTTCCTCTAATAACATAATGTTCTAGTTTATTAAATAATATTTAATGGTCAACTGAATCGAAAGTTTTACTGAAGTCAAGAAAAAGTCCTAGTACGTAGTCACCATTATATATAGCTGTGGACATTTTATCCACTGGTTGCACAAGAGCCATGGTTTCAGAAAGCTTCTTCCTAAATCCAAACTGGTAATCATATAAGATGTTATGTTTGTTGATGAAAGATGTTAATCTGTTGTATATTATTTTTTCTAGAACTTTAGAGAAAACTGGCAAAATCGATATTAGACGATAAATGTTTACGAGTGTCTTGTCACCGCCTTTGTATATCGGGATCACTTTTGCTCTTTTCATGTCGTCTAAAAAAATACCTTTAGTTAACGATAAGTTAATAACATGTCTTAAAGGAAGTAGGAAAGTATGATATGTTAATTTAACAATATGTGGAATTATTAAATCCCAACCAAGACTTGGTATTTTTAGATTTTTGATTATAGTTTCAACTTCATTCAGTTCAACTGGGGGGATAAATATTGTATGGAACTTTCGATGCTTAATATATATTGACAGGTCAATAGCATTTTCGTAATATTTTCAGCCAACGATGGTCCGACCTTAACATAATAGTTATTGAAGTAATCGGCAATTACTTTTTTATTGATTAATAACTGATTTTTAGTAGTTAATAATTAATAATATGCCAACGATAACTATGCGTTTCGCATGGTAATATTGGAAATGTGTTTTGCATGATATCATCGGTTTTTCATAATATTCCTATTGTAGGCATTTCTTAACATAGTTTAAGCACTAAAGTGTGATATAAAATGAATATAACACAATATTAAGCTTCGGGAACATAATTTTGACTAAAAACAACATATCAAGTTGTTACTTCACTGAGTCTTAACATTTAACACGCCATTGAATTAAGGTATTATGATTTTGTTGTCCGGCACATAATAAACATTAAGATGTTTTTTTCATAAAAAGGTAATATACTGAGTCGTACTGTGGGACAAAGAAACCTTCTACAACCACTTCGTTACAAACGAGAGCAAGATGATGGTTGTCCGTGCATCTTCTATGCCAGTCAAAGCCAGCTGTGGCATCATCAATTCATGACACACCACCCCACCGGTCTCATGACCTCTCACGATATGGTCTCAAGTTGAGGCCAAATGTACATGCGAAACAGATCTTGCTTGTGTGGATGCTGCTACACCAACGATATTCCAGTACAGGGCAGGACAGCAACACACATCATAATGTTCAAGGTTCATACCGCTACTGCTGGCGCAGCTTCATTACTGACATAACCACAACTGAGAACACAGCCACCAATGACGTAACCACCATTGATGTCACATAAAAAGCGCAATTACTGATGATCCTACCATTGTTCACCCCACATGTGAAAGATAATCACATACGCATAACAAGTGATGTATATAGTGACTGCATTACTGTCAAACATGATCAAAAGTATTACGTAGAGAAAGTAAAGGACACATAATGGAGAAGAGCTTGTTAAAAACACCAGTGCGAAGCTGGTTCAAATAGTGAAAGCGGAATATAAAGAATGGACAATGTTACGCCAAGTAACAACACCAATCTCTGTCGGCAGTGTAGACGATAGTATAGCCAATGAAAATTTTTTTTTCCATGATAATGATGATGATGATAATGATGCTATATTTGAACAATACATGTTGTTAGGCGCCAGTTGTGTTAGCTTTATAACGTTTCCGGCAAAAGTATATGAATAACATACCATTATCGTTAAATGGTCAATAATAAGTTAATTACACAATCACATCATGGAACTGTACACCTGTTTTGCAACATACTTTTGTGGCGCTCTATTCATCTATTGGCGTTTTAATTGGACTCATTCAGACACTGTCAAATGTACTCAGTGAACTAATCGAGTTTGGCAAAACGAAACGTTTGCAACGTATGACGACATCGCATCCTGTACCGATTCTTCCGTTAACACGATGTTGCAATGGCTACACTACAAGCATCATCAGCGGTCCCTCGAAACGAGGATGACGTCCGCCAAGGGTCGGTCGTGGGTCCTGAGATGACTCTGAAGTCCATTTCTCGATTTGCAGATCTTGTTGCAGTGTGGGCAGGAAGTTCCGGATGAAAATGTTGAGGTGTTGCCTCTCTCTCGCTCTCTCTCTCTCTCTCTCTCTCTCTCTCTCTCTCTCTCTCTCTCTCTCTCTCATTTCTCAAGCGGGCCGTTGCCAGGTGGATGTTCCTGCGCCAAATTAGTCATGTTCTCTCAAGTGTTGCTGTTTTGGCATTAAGGCCTGAGTATTCGTAATCACGGTTAAGAATCTTACGACGACTTTCTTTTATAGTACAGTAACTGCATGTTTATTACTAAGGCGTCAGAACCGGGGAAGGGGGATGGGGCGGCAGTGCCCCCCAGTGTTGTGGTGGAAGTGCTGGATATAGGATTACGTTTTTTAGTGTCAAGGTGACTGCAGTTTGAGGTATTGGTTAGTTTCAAAGAAGTACTTGAAGTTGTATAATTTTGTGAGTGTGAAGATGAGCGTTGTTATACTTTTCATTGAACCTTAAGGGGATGCAGTTGGAGGTTTCTGGAAAGCCTGAAGTGAAGGAGGTGTAATTAATTGTAACGGGTATAACACATGGTGTGACACAGCAGCCCTCGCGTCTGTTATCCTGCGTTAACGTATCATAATCATAAAGCGTCAACACACCGAGTAGAAATATGATTCAGTTGTTGAAAGACGTTGCTTATCAGTGCCGTATTTGTTATCTATGGGATAATATTGGAGTAGCGTAATGGGTGTGAACGTTACGTATACTAATAACATCTTCTATATGTAACCATTCTAATAATGACGTGGCAAATTAGCAATATAACAGCAATTGTGCCATTTCGATATGTGTTAAATGATAGCCTCTTAATGAGAAAAGACAGATTTCTACATTTTCGGTCAAGGAATGTCGATACGGCGCACTATTCGTGTATAGTCGTTTAAATTGTATGCACTCATTCACTATAGACACTGCCAAACGTACTTCTGAGAATCGATCAAAGACATATTAAGAATTATATTTGACCGTATGACGCCGCTTACAAGTATCGATTCTTCCGCCAACGAATGTCACCATGAACTGCAATAACATGTGTTCGTAATCCAAACGACACAAGTGTGTGACGTTACCAACATTTCTGCATTGACAAAAGTCCGGTTTACTTGATTGGACAACGAGAGCAACGTTGTCACGTTCTTATTTACCAGTTGTTGACAACGCGCATAGGAATCGTGCGCTAAATTATGTGAAATACATTAAAGCCCGGCATACACGTCACGACGCGACGACTTGTTTGCGATTAATTGTTTGCGACGATTTATCTGCGAAGATTTGTTCCTTCTAAAGGGTCAAGGGTGGCGTCTGGGCACGTGCCCCCTAAACCTTTGCAATGAATTTGGGCGCACTATGCCTGAGCTACAGTGGCGTGCCCCTAGACCCTTTTAATGTGCCCCTGTTACTGAAGGTACGGCGGCGCATCGGCGAAAACAAACAGTGCAAAGGAAGATAGCGGAGTTATGTGCAATTAAAGAAACGTAATTAACCGCATGATGTATGATTCTCTGGCTGCTACTATTTTGTAGTTAAGCACGTACCCGATACCACAATTCGTCTTTTTCAGAGTAAGGTAGAATTTGTAGAATGTATTTTGAACGTGCGGATTTTCTCATTCTCATTATTAAGCAATTTCTGAATGGATAAGTGATATTTTTACTTATTCCACAGTTAGTTTACCTATTGTTCTCGTGACGTTTCGACGGCTTTCAGCACCAACACTACATCTAGTCAGGAAGGAATCAGGGGAGGTGAAACATCTGATCTTCCGAAAGAGTACCCACACGGACCAATATCTAAATTTCTCCTCACATCATCCATTACACCAGAAGATGGGAGTGATCCGTACGCTACTAAACATATGTGAAACGCTTGTCATAGAGGAGGAAGATAAACGCAAAGATAGAGAACATATCAAAGACGTCCTAAAGAGATGCGAGTATCCACAGTGGACCATATCAACGGTACAGAGAAAGATGAAACAAAAGAATGAAGCCAACATCAGGAATAAGACTGTGAAAAAAGACAAGTGCAAAGGCATGGTAGTACTTCCATATGTCCAATGATTATCCGAAACCACATCACAGATCATGAAGAAATACAAAGTGAACACAGCAATAAAACCTCACAACACTATCAAGAGGTCACTGGTAAGACCAAAAGACAAACTGGAACCACACAAGATCTGTGAAGGAGTGTACTATATCATGTAAGAACTGCAATGCCACATACATCGGTGAAACTAAACACACACTTGAAACCCGCATCAGAGAACACAGAGATGACGCAGACAAAGCAAGAATGAGCAGACCCTACACCAGAAACAATAGAAAAACATCAAAAAAGGAGATGAACAAATCAGCCATCACAGATCACATAGTAGCGGTAGTCGTCTGAAGAAGACTGCTGAAAGTAGTCGAAACGTCACGAGAACAAAAGGTAAACTGACTGTGAAATAAGTAAAAATATCACTCATTTGAACCACCCAGTCACATGAACCTCTTCACCCATATTCTGAATGGATACTTTTCAAGATAGTGTAAGTTGGAATGAATTAACATGGTATGGCTAGACAATGTTCATTGATTATCCGTAGGAATAAATATCGTATTTACGGAGATGAAGGAGTGCATGTATATCGTATTCACTTCAACAAGGTATCAGCTGACTCACCCAACACTCTCTCTGCAGACACATTGTCGTCGCACCATTTCTGTAAGTTTTACATTCGTCCTTCGTATCGTTGCTGAAATTGCCGCAGGAGTAGCACGTGATAACTGAAATGGTTAAAATAACTAGTAATAGCGAACCATAATATATAAGATTGCACTTGCAGTTTCATTGAAATCAATCTAGCAGTGGTAACTAAGACATAAATGAATACACACCTGCACGTACGCGCGCGCACATACACACACGCATACACACACGCACACACGCACACAGCACATAAAAATAATGTTGGTTGATAAACAGCTTTTCACGTTATGTTGACATCTGTTTGACACATGAATCAGGTTGTTGGGTGCTCAATACCAACGCCATCAAGACAGGCTCGAGGCGTACATTTTATCTATACACATGCATGATGCATACCCGAGGCACTGGTCGTGCTGGCGGTTGTGGTCGAGGTGGAGCTGACGGTTTTGGTCGTGGTGGAGCTGGGGTTTGTGGTCGTGGTCGTGCTGGGGTTTGTGGTCGTGGTGCTGGGGGTTTTGATAGTGGTGGTGCTGGGAATTGTGGTCGTGGTCGTGGTGATAGGGGTTGTGGTCGTGGTGGTGATGGGCGTTTTGGTCGTGGTGGTGCTGGGGGTTGTGGTCGTGCTCGTGGTGCTGGGAGTTGTGGTGGTGCTGTGGGTTTTGGTCGTGGTGGTGCTGGGGGTTATGGTCATGGTGGTGCTTGGGTTTGTGATCATGGTTGTGGTGCTGGGGTTTGTGGTCGTGGTGGTGCTGGGGGTTATGATCATGGTGGTGCTGGGGTTTGTGGTCATGGTCGTGGTGCTGGGGTTTGTGGTCGTGGTGGTGCTGGGGGTTATGGTCATGGTGGTGCTGGGGTTTGTGGTCATGGTCGTGGTGCTGGGGTTTGTGGTCGTGGTGGTGCTGGGGGTTATGGTCTTGTTGGTGCTGGGGTTTGTGGTCGTGGTGGTGCTGGGGTTTGTGGCCATGGTCGTGGTGCTGGGGTTTGTGGTCATGGTGGTGATGGGTGTTATGGTCATGGTGGTGCTGGGGTTTGTGGCCATGGTCTTGGTGCTGGGGTTTGTGGTCATGGTGGTGCTGGGGTTTGTGGCCATGGTCGTTGTGCTGGGGGTTGTGGTCATGGTCGTGGTGCTGGGGTTTGCGGTCGTGGTGGTGCTGGGGGTTGTGGTCATGGTGGTGCTGGGGTTTGCGGTCGTGGTGGTGCTGGGGGTTATGGTCATGGTCGTGGTGCTGGGGTTTGTGGTCATGGTCGTGGTGCTGGGGTTTGTGGTCGTGGTGGTGCTGGGTGTTGTGGTGGTCGTTGTAGTATTTCCTTGGCCTCCGATGCCCACCTGACTGTGTACCAAACCTGAAACATACACTCACCCACTTACTAATGCACAACTAGTCCCCGAATCATGTCGGAAAGACATGCAATAATCATAGGGTCTGCACAGGTTATACTACGTTGACATATGAAACTGCCAAGCGAGTTAACTTGGATTAAATACCAGTGTGATTACAAAAATGCCTGTGTGCGTACTTTATTTTTACTGTTTCTTGTCTCTACTAGACATTTTAGTTATACAATATCTGTAGAGAAGTCATTATTTTGATGGCGCCTGGTTGCGCCGTGAGTGGCAGCAGCAGACCACGTATTTTAGGCCGAGAAAGCGGCATAGCATGGCTCATCTACCCAATTACTCCGGCAAAACATTTGTTGTACACTTGTGCCTTTGTGTGAATGTATGTATACATACGCAATAATTAGTAAGGTAGTTATTAAACTTACCAGGAATTGAAAACAGAACAAGTGCAAAGATACACAGAGCGATCGGCGCCATGGTGTCGTATAGTTGTCAAAAATGCAACGGCTCACTAAACGTAGTTGACTTCAAATAACGGCTTGTTTTGCAGTTTCTTTACGAAATCTACTAAGTCGACGATATTATTAAAACAGCTATGCTGTCCAGCTGTTTTGGAAGGTAACTGATGAATTGTCGCAGACGACGTACATTACCAACCGACTTATGTTTCGCGCGCACGTACACTAGCGTTTTATAAGATTGCCAGGTGTATATGTATGTATGCGATTTCATGCAACGTCACTTTCCCGGAACAAACTATTAATGGAGTGGCTTTGTGACATGTTTTAGCGTCGTAGCAACACACTAATAAAAAACGAATATCTTATTGCTTGTACGCGGTCAGAAATATTGTATTTTTGTTATGCTAATTATATGATATTGTCCAGTGTTCAACAAAAGTCACTTGCCGCCATTCAAGAGGCCGTAGGCCTAATTACTTTGCGCCACGCGTTATCTACGGGTAATCTGTTTACACGGGTATATGATTATGTGCATTATGTGGCATACTCTTAAATCATATATTATATTAATTAATGTGATATATATCTACCACGACAACATCGCAGAGAAGTGAGAAACACTGTAGTAAAACGATATATTTTTCTGAGCATGCTTTTACAAGCTAAGTCAAAACTGACTGGCTGCTTAGGGAGACGTATGAATGTTGGTCTGATATGTTCGTACTTGCCAACTCTGCACAACACTTTGGTCGCGGTGTGTGTATCATTTATAGTTTCTCTATCATTAGTGAGTGCAGGTCAGTGAGTAAAGCACTATAATAGTGAATTAATGTAGACATGGACAAGAACATGAATAAGTTGCTCGACTCATTGGTCCTCGGTGTGCTTTCTCATCGTTTCGATATTGTAGAGTTGTGTGTACGCTGCTTGACACTTAACTTGACGTGATGTTCCACCGCCGATTTTAAATAGGCATAGCGTGTTAGTTCATTTTTCCAGTTTTTTGCGCGGAACGGATCAAATAATTTTTATCTCATATTTGCATTGATTATAATACTGTTCAGCAAAAGACTGGTAAACAGGTCAGTGTTGAGGAGCTGCAACAGACGGAAAGCAAGAGTTATGCAGATGCAATAGTTAATGAGAAAGAGAGGAAACTGTGAGTAGTCATGGGGATTTCTATTATCAGGAAGTTGGACAAGACAATTGTTACGTTCCTTGAACTACTGCGTTCACTAATGCAGAGCAAAGAAGGCAGCAATGATGAGCCTGGTCAACCCTCACCCTATGCCACGAATACCTTACACTTGGCCCAAGCGGGCAGGTAGCGTAAGAGCTCAATGAACACGTCACGAAACGACACGATACGTTTGCACGCGGCGTAAGCCTCATGGTAGAAGCCAAGCCCAGACTTTAATCCGAGATCGCAGTTGTACAACTTCATAGGGCCAGGCCCTGTATGCTATGAGCCTGTCTAAATTGTGGTACTTTAATACATGCATAATTATAACGAAGGAAATGATATGTTCAGTGATACAGTCTGTATCTAACGTACTGAATACAAAACACAAATAGGACAATGTTATAGTAGAACATAACGTGATGACATATATAAACAGAATATTGTTAATGTCAAACTTAAATGTTCAATGCTTAATGTTCATGTGACCACGACGCTGCGTGACGATCGATCACTAAACAATACACCCCCCTTTTCAGAGGGAAATGTTCAAGCATCGTACACAATGGTAGGCCTGTATGTCCGGCCATACCTGGACTGCAATGGTGGGCCGATCCTATCGGGTTGTGCTACGCGCAAGTCCATCGCCGGTGGCTTGATGTCTCGATCCGGGGTTGTCTCGCTTGGTGTGTCCGTCGCAAGTGTCGCGAGTCGCGGGACGTCGCTTCTGTAGTGTCTCAGCTTGAGATGTCATTTCTCCTCAGCAGTACTTCATCTCCGACTGATATACACGCTCGAGCTTTGGCGTTTCGGTCGTAGTACTTCTTTGGTTTCTCTTGCTTCTGCTTGAAGCGCTGGTGGGTGACGTCCGGATTTACGATAGCAGGTTGCAATGATATGTGTGTCGCAGGCAGGATGGACCTAAATCGTCTGCTCACCAACAGCTGCGCAGGTGACTTTCCGCCGTCTGATATGGGCGTCGTACGATACTCCAGCAGATCGAGGTATGGGTCTCGTCTCCTTGCGGTTGCCTTTACGACGATTCTCTCTGCGGTATGTACAGCCTTCTCCGCTAACCCATTGGATTGCGGGTACCGGGGACTTGCAGTCACGCCTTTGCGAACTGCGCGAACTCTGCGCAGGCGCACTGTGTCCGTTGTCGGAGACGACCTTCTCCGGGATACCGTGTCTGGCGAAGATTCCTTTCATCTTCATGATGACGAATGATGCCCGTGTTGTGTAGAGCCTCTCTACTTCGATGTAACGGCTGTAGTAGTCCTGCAGGGACAGATAGTTCTTCTCGTCGCACTCAAACAGATCCACGGCCACATTTTGAAATGGTCGCGCTGGGATAGGATGGTTCATCATGGGCTCTTTCTGCGTTGCCCACTGGTGTTCCTGGCATATCGAACAACCTCCGATGAGCTTCTCGATGTCCTCGTTGAGGCGGGGCCAGTAAACGGCATCTCGGGCACGTTGCTTGGTTTTCTCCATTCCGAAGTGTCCGATGTGTAACTGCTGTAGTATCTCCTGCCGCTGATCTGGGGGTATCACGATCCTGTCTCCCTTGATGACGATGGCTGAAGACTCGCTTGGGCTAGTTTCACTTATGATTGAGAGTTCGTCTCGAACATTCCAGTATTCCTGGACTTCCCTCGGGCAGCATCGACGTTCGTTGGGCCAACCTGACTCGATCGTTCTTATCAGGGTCTGCATGTCTTGATCATGTCGCATGGCAGTCTTGATCTTCTCCATTAGTGCGTCAGTGGCGGTAGTGTGGAGGATTTCGAAGATTCCAACTTCTTCGCTGAGGTCACTCTGGGTCAGAACCTCATGTACCCGAAGACCGTCTTCCAAGTCATTCTTTGGTAGCTTCGGGTCGTCTTTCAGGAAGATGCGGGACAAGGTGTCTGCCAACGGAATAAGTTTCCCTGGCACGTAGGTGATCGTCACGTTATGCCTCTGGAGTCTCAGCAGCAATCTCTGTAGCCGTGGTGGCGCACAAGCTAGTGGTTGTCCCCCCAACCTTGACAGCGCTTATATTGGCTGTGAGGCATCCGATGACAGCATCTTGGCTCGCTGCGTTGTAGTCGGAGTCGTCGATTGTATGCACTCGCTGCGGATGTTTCTTCTGTCGTATAACAGCACCAGTTTGTGCAGCTGTCGAACGACACATCATGGCGAAGTGGTTCATCTTTCCGCAATGGTTGCAGATTTTTCCCTGTGCAGGGCAAGTCTCCCTGGCCGCATGGCATCTTCCGCACTTGTTGCATGTTGCACGTCCGTTCTTCTAACAGCGGTCGCTGTGTGGGAGTGATGGCTTGTTGCGGCTGTCTTCCGGTTTCTGCCAATGGAGTGGACGTCGCGGCTTGATATGAGTTTCATTTGCTCGATGTTTGTCTCGTGCGCCTTCGCGATCTTCAGAGCCTGTGAGAGGTCAAGGTCGTCCATGTCCAGGAGTCTCTCTTGCTTGAAGAATTCAAGACGAGCATGTCACGCAGCATCTCGTCTTGGTCGTGGAACTTGTAGTCTGCGGAGATGAGGCGCAGCTGCGTCATCCAGTCGTCTACCATCTCACCAGGTTCCTGTCGTCTTTCATAAAACAGCTTTCTCTGGATGGTATCGTTCTTTTTGGGCGCACAATGTGCCTCGAAGATTTTGAATAACTCTGTTGTTATTTTCTTATCGACTTCCGATAGTTCGTTGCTTGAGACCCAGGCTCGAGCCATGTCTCTTCCTCGCTGGCCTATGCAGATGAGGAACTGGGCCGCTTTCTGTGTCTCGGTCCACTTCTGTGCGTCCGGACCAGCTACCGCAAGCTCCATCATCTCTCTCCACCGCGCCCAGTTTTCGCTTATGTTGCCAGCGAAGTCCATTGGTGGTACTTGTTTGGTAGCCATCTTTTTTGTGCTGGTTTGTCAAGATACCTCTTCTTTCGTCTGGGTTGTCGTAAAGCTTTCTCTTTTTAGTAGTTGCTCTTCGCAATTACTCTTTTGGAGATTCCACTGCTGCGATTCAGATAAAGCCTGTCATTTAGCTGTCCGCATTGGCACCATGTTACGTTCCTTGAACTACTGCGTTCACTAGTGCAGAGCAAAGAAGACAGCTGGGATGAGCCTGGTCAACCTTCACCTTACACCACGAATACCTTACACTTGGCCAAGCGGGCAGGTAGCATAAGGGCTCAGCACACTATTAGTTTTCCCATTGGCGACCATGTTAACTTTATGTGTGATTATAAGAAAACGTGACCTATAAAGTTTCTTAAACTTCTCACCTGCTGTTATTATCATCTCATTGACATGCTGGTCGAGTTTAGTCAAAATCTAATATTTCTAGCTCTCGTAAAATGCCTGTATGTGTGACACCCGTCAATATTTACGAATGGATGCAGGCAGTAATCCGGCTAAAAGGTCAACTAGCCAAATTGCAGCCTAATACCCTTCCGCTTAGTAGAATCAGCTACCAATGCACCATTTTACTGTCAACAGCTTCTATAATCACACCGGGAAATCTGACTACTCAAATGCACTTATCTCAGAGCAGGTGAATTTTGTAAAAAAAATCATTTCTCAAAAATAAATTGTACTTTTTCGTCAGGAAGTCCAACAGTGTCCTGACAGCGTAAGGGCTCAATTAACACGTCAGGAAACGATATGTTTGCACGCGGCGTAAGCCACATAGTAGAACCCAAGACCAGACTTTAATCCGAGATCGCAATTGTACAACTACATAGGGCCAGGCCCTGTGTGCTATGAGCCTGTCTAAATTGTGGTACATTAATACATGCATAATTATAACGAAGGAAATTATCTGTTCAGTGATACAGTCTGTATCTAACGTACTGAATACAAAACACAAATAGGACAATGTTATAGTAGAACATAACGTGATGACATATAAACATAATATTGTTAATGTCAAATTTAAATGTTCAATGCTTAATGTTCATGTGACCACGACGCCGCGTGGCGGTCAATCACTAAACATTACAACCAGAAAGAAAAGTAATGCGTCAAAAGCCAGTTACTTACGGCATATATTGTGTAAGAATCGTTAGTTAAGCTATAATTGCTTACAGACCGGCTAGTGAGCGATAAAAGATAATAACATTAATTAAACGGTTCCTGTAATATGTAACGCGCTAACGTCATGCAGAAATATATAACTGATGATTAACAGTACATAGACTGTGGGGTAATGTATAATATAACTTTGTTTTACCTAACTGACATTTATGCAAAAAAGGCAGAGTGGTAACGCATGACATGCAGATGTTGTAAAGCCTGAATATAATATCTTAATTTCAGTAATGATGAATAACTCGTAGCATATAGACCAGATGTTTATTGCAATAAAAATCACACGTTAAAGTCACTGATCTATTTTATATGTAAAAATGTCGTTATGGCTCAAGGGAGCCCTTGTAGTGGCTCAGGGGACCTCACGCGTGGGGTCCCTTGAGCCAATTCACATGCCTCCATTAATTTGCTTATATTTACAAATGGACATATTCCAGCCTCACAAATTTCACGACCCTCTTAGTGGACATACATAATTTTTACATGATAGTGCAATTTTAAAGTTAAAAACTATATAAATGTTTGATTTATCGCTGAAAACGTGAAGAATGGCTCATGGGTTCTCACCTTCCCCTAATAGGAGTTCGTAAATATGCATTGCATTCTGTACAAAACACACCCACACACAGCGTATTGCGTTTCGCACGTTTAATTACAAAGTTGATTAGTATATTTAACTTCGTCTTGTTCGGAAATCAATTATCTTTACCAAAAGCACAACCGGCAATATTAGGAAACGAAGTACGTAAAAGTTTAACAAGATTTAACACAGTTTAACAGCAAACTTGGTGACCCATATCATGGTGATTTTGTGCGAGTATTGCAAGGATTCGGAGCGCATTTCATAAAATGGCGTAAGGTCTAAAGACGTCCGTTATGAGAGGCATACGTTTGTGGCGCTCTATTCGTCTATTGACTTTTAATTGGACTCATTCAAAGTAGACAATGCCAATGGTACTTCACTGAACCAATCATGTTTGGCAAAACGAAACACTTTCAACGTATGACGACATCAAATCCTATACAACAGGCATCGCATCGACCCGGACTCGACATTAATGCCGGGCGGCCCGCAGGGCCTACACGGCATACCCGGCATCCGCAGCCCGAGGGCAGGCGTCCACGTACGATTAAGACTCGAGACTATAGTTGTCAAAAGCAGCTTTCGTGTGGCTCTCTTCAGATAGACATTTTTTAACCTGTGTGCAACTGTAAAAATCAATTCCCCTAACGTAGTTTGATGATGATCGGTTTTATATCCTATAGCTAATTCCTACCTAGATTTTCTATTTTAAAAACGTACAATCGAGCTCAGCACTTTATTTGAGATGTCCAGAGGGTGTATGTTCGGAACAATATGTAAGCCAGGGGCTTAACCAATTCCCGCACTGCTGTATGATCAATTTGACATTGCAAGCCCGTATTCTGGGGTACCATGGGCGGAATGGAATGTCACCGTAAAACAATCAGTGACGCAAGTACTAGAGCTCTCCGTAAGCGACTGGAGGAGCGCTGTTATAATTGGGACGGACTCGTCACCTTCTGCGAGATCGTTGTGTGTGATGCAGAGGGGATGGACAGCGATGGTCTTCAGCTCGAGCGCGCTGCCAGAAGAGGAGTGAAGAGGTACCCTGAGTTGCTTCATAAGCTGTATGCTTCTCGGGTCCATCAGGGTCTCCTTAAACAAGTGGGTTTTGATTTCGACTGAAACTACGACTTAGAGGACCTAACGATGGTGGGCCATGTTGAGTCTGCTCTGCTCAAGATCGCGCTACATCTGGCGTTTCGAGACCCCCCAGGACATCGACTGAAACATCTTCAGCAACGAGGCAACAGTTGTTCTAGGGTTGTTGAGGAAGGATACAGTCTGTCCTCGCCGTCACCGATTTGCAGAAACTTTATAACTTTGCGAAGTACCTGCCGTTCTACACAAGAGCGCGGTGGGACCCTTATTGTGTCTGCTAAACACGGTCTATTCCACAGAAAGGTCATTTTCAGGGCTTGCTCGCATCAAGTAAAAATTCCGAACGACCACCAATCAGATCACTTGGGCAGTTGAGCCATCTCCACAAGAAAGCCACCGACACTACCGATCTGGAAATTGTGGCGAACGAATGTATTTAGCCCTCAAAAGCATATATGCGCGCATATCAGACTTCAACGATATATTCATCACCCTGCGCAGATGTTTGCCTGCACATAAGTGTCCACTAATAAATAGTAAAACGCATATATTGTAGTTAATTGTTTTTTTGTGCTATGACACGGGCCAGTAGTCATCCACCGTTCCATGGTGAACGGAGCCTGCTGTGTTTCGATGGCGCTAGTTCTTTATAGTAGGCCTAAATATCCACTGAACATACATCTCTAAAATACTCTCCTGTTTTCGGAAAAAAACAGCGACCCAGTCTTGACCAACGTAGGGCAGATGCCGGGCGGCCCAAAGGGCTGAAAGGTAGAATTACGAAGCCTATGTCCTATACCGATTCTCCCGATAACACATGTTAATGTTGTCATGGCTACACAGCGGCCCCTCGAAGCTAGGATGACGTCCGCCAGGGGATGGTCGTTGGTCATAAAATGATTCAGGAGCTTGATTCTCGATTAGCCGATTTTGTTGCAGTGTGAGCAGGAAATTCCTGGTGGAAGGGAGACGTGTAGGTGTTGGCACATCTCCCTCTCCTTTCTCCTCTGTCGCTTCTCCTGGTGGATGCTGCGGCGCCAAAATAGACGGCCCACAGCCATATCCTCCCAAGTGATGATGTTGATCTGGCCTTTCTTCGCATAGTATTTGGCAATATCTTTAAAACGTTTTCTCTGGCTAGCACTGACAATACACGTTATTATGATAGTTAAGGCGAATTGCATACTTACAGTTATTGTACAATAACTGCATGTGTATTGGTAAGGCGTCGGAACCGGGGAAACGAGGGTTACGGCGGCTGAGTCCCCAAATGTTTGGTGGAGGGGCTGGAGATAGGATTAGCCCCCGATATTTATGGAAGGTGTGTGTATTTGGTGATTGCAGTTTGAGTAATTGGTGAGCTTTGGGGATGAAGTTTTTGTGAGTGCGAAGGTGAGTGTAGTTATAGCTTTCATTGAGCCTTAAGAGGGTGCAACTGGAGGTCTGTAGAGCTTCAGCGGGGTACAATTGGAGGTTGTGGAGAGCCTGGTCTGAATGAGGTGGAATTAGAGGTTTCTCATGAAACTCAAGGAGGTATATGAAGAGCCTAAATGAGGGATGAAATTGGAAGTTTCTGGGGAGCTCCAAGGGGGTGCAGGTTTTTTGAGAGCCTCTAACGGGTGCAATTGTATTTTTGGAGAACCTCAATGAGGTGCAATTGGAGGATGTTGGTAACTTAAATGTTAGCATCAGTCCCTCGAATATTTACGACGTTCCGACGCCAATGTGTTAAGATAAGGAGTATAAATATACAATCAAAAGGTAAAAAGTTAATTTATTTGCCGTTATATAGGACGGGAATAACAAACGGTCTGTCACTGCTCTCACGTCTGTAATCCTGCGCTAACGTCCCATACCATCAAAACACCTAGTATTAGGCCCTTCTTGAAAGACGTCGTTTATCAGTGGCGTATTTGTTATCTTGGGGACGGCAATAATTCGTGAATGACCTTTAATTTGGACAGTATTAATCTTGAATACAGCAAAAAATCCTTATGCCAAAGGCTCCAATAATAATTTCCCTTAAAATTGTGTTACCCACCATGACATTGGTTATATGACTAGTTAAACTTTTATAATATAGGCCCAACACATGGTATAAGCATTCACAAATATATGTAACACAATTTTGATATTGAAACATTTTTTTGAAACGTTTTGATAATAAAATGAGCAAATTTGATAAATTAATTCCAAATACCAAAATATAATTTATTTACGTATTGCGGCACAGATTTGTCTAAATATGGATATTTCTTTGCGTCTGTCTATCTCGAAAAATGTTCGCGTTACGCAATTGGTGTCAACGTTACGTATACAAACAACATCTTCTGTAACGGAACATTCCGATAATGACGTGGCAAATTAGCAATACAATAACAACTATGACATTTAGGTATGTCCTAAATGATAGCCTCTTGATAAGAAACGACAGATTTCTACA